>LYNE01000895.1:36780-51410 GCA_001662545.1 Rosa x damascena
TCTTCTTAATTGTATCCTACAGTCTAAAATATTTTGAAAAATATATGTATGTCACGTTAATATACACTAGAATTTACTCGTGTTGTACATTAATTTGTCCTTTGATTTCTAGTTGTATTTATAAAGAGCCACATTACACAGTGTTGACATAAATGCCTTTGACTATTGGCAGATTTTAACAGTGTTAGAGCAACTCCAACAGTTTCTCTATAATTTCTGTATTATATAGGAAGGAAAAATCAAAATCTCCATAAATTTTCTATTCCAACTCCAACAACTTCTCTATAATTTCTGTATTATAAGAAGCCAAACTCAAAATCTCCATAATTTTTCTACTCCAACTCCATCCGTATTTTACAATCTCCATAATTCTTCCCTAAAGAGCAAATCAAACAATCTCTCTATAATTTTTGTATTATAGGGAAGCAAAAGTCAAAGTTTTAAGTAATTTTTCTTCTCCAATTCCAATAGATTCCTTATTTTACAACAATATCTAAAATCTCCATAGTTATTCCTTAGGATTTTAGAGATTGTTGTAAATTTAGGGATCTCTTTCCTTACTATTCATGAAATTGTGATAGTTATAGGGAATTTGCTGGAGCAAAATAAACTCATTTTTTCGTAAAATAGAAAAAAAATCAAAATATGGAAAGTTTTTGGAGTTGCTCTAAAATTTTAAAAATTGCTGCAAATTTATAAAATTTTGTATTCTTTTTCACCACTATCCCTAAAATGGGGATAGATATAGGGTATTTGTTAGAGCAAATAAAAAAACTTATCCTTCTCAAGTAGAGGAAAATTCAAAATATGGAGATAAAATTGCTCTTAGTGGTCAGAGTATAATGTTAACCGAATGAAACTTACTGTATGCAAATATAAAAATTTAATAATTGGGTATGGAAATGAAAATAGCTTTCTAGTTCAAGTGTATTTTGTAATTAATCATAAAAATGGCAACCTTAATGAATGCCCTGAAATGGTCTGCATGTGTGTTCGCGCGCACGGGGGCTTAGTGCACAAGTAATTATATAAAGATCCAAGACCATTCTTTGAAACTGCCCCCAAACAAGGCACCACTAGATCAAATCGAAACGACATAAAAAGAACCAAGCATCATTTGAGAAAAGGACATTAAATATTTCTCTGCACTACGATTCATCTGTTTTACATTGTACAAGAATTGGATATCTCGAGTCTTCCCATTTGTACCCGACTAATCACCATAATTACAGCTTCACCACCTTTCATACCTTAGTATCCAACAATATAATTAAACTACAATCAAAAGAAAGTAGTATGGCATCACCTATAGACGTGACCAATTTGTTAAACGAACAGAGGACTCAGCAATTCTGCCGCCTGGAATACTTGGGGGGCAGTGATGGGCATCTCTCATTCATATGGGGGTATGGTTCCATGATGTTGTATTCAGGCAATTCCATTCGATACTTCCCTTTAATCTGACAGAACGGAAGCTTCACGGTGTCCCCATCATTGCACCACTTGGGCAGGCGGCTCGAATCATTTTCAAAGAACTTGAGCATGTAAGCATCTTTTATCTGCAATAACAGCAATTGAAGAAAATAAAAATCAATAAATACTCCTTATGAAACAAGTTCATTTCAACCACATGTAATGTTTTGAATGGACAACTTAAGTGACCTCAACTATCTATTTCCTCAGTTTCGTTTTAAATATTAGTATATCACTACAACAGAATTTATCAGAAATAGATGCAAGTATCAATACCAAAAATAGGGTATTATGATTTCGAACAAGCAGCTATGGTCAAATACTATTCAGTTCCTAAGGGCTCAGTCATCACTTATCTTTTGTATCTCCCTATAACTAGTAAATGCTTGCCTTTTTCACACACTGGATTTGGAGATGATGCAGAAAAAAGGCAGCTGTTTATTGGAAGCAAATAGAGATTAAACTTTATTGTGGATGAATTTACCGTAAATTCAGTAACTTGGATAGAGCTTGCAATTGGATCAAAAAGTCCAGCCTCCTTATACATTTCAAGAATGAAGGCAACGCACGAGGTTGACTTCCCATCACTGTACAGCCAATCATCTTGTTCCGGAATTGTAAGCAATTGATCAAAAGATGACCCACGCTTTTCAACTTCAACCAGGATCTCAGGAAAGCTAAGGTTCTGCGAGAAATAGAAATAGTACAACAGACCGGTTTGCATCAGACACTCAAAGAGACAAGGAAAGATCACAATGAATTCTAAGCTCGATCTTGTAAACTTGCTTAATTCCAATCAAAAATAAGAATCTTAAATAGTCGATCTTTCTAACTCAAGATATGCCCATTTATGTGTCCTCCTAAAATATGATGCCATGGTGGTCATAAGATTTGTAAAACGTATTTGTCAAAGAGAGTCATGCAGCCCTTGTTAGACACGGTATTGCAACTGAAGGAGACAGTTCCACAGTACCTGAGTTTCAAGTCGCTTGTTCAAGGCTTCATTCCACAAGTTAGCAGCATATGTAGGCTTTATTTGATTCCAAACTGTCATAACAGAAGCAATCTGTGTAACCATAGAGCTAACAATCAGGACCAATGAATTAAGAATGCCAATTAAAACAAGCACAAGCACTCAGTATCGGGATGTGTGTGTGTGTGTCAGAGAGAGAGAGAGAGAGTTAATTAATTTACTGATTTTGGTCCACAAATTTAACTATGAATCTAAAGAAGGCATTATTCTTTTTCTTCTCTTTTATAGTTGTAAACAGCCACCGATTATATTCGCATCAAAAATTTGTACTTGGAAGGAATCTGAACTTTATCTGACCCTTTTCAGTCCACTCTGTAACAAATAGTATCTTCGCATCAGCAATTGATGCAGATAAGTTTGTAGAGTGGTCCAGTGAAAGCAAGAAATTAATTCTAAAAGTAAAGATTGGTGTAAAGCATTTAATAGGTAGCTTTTTAGGGCCATTGAATCCCAGGTCTGAATCTAGACAGGCAATAGGAACTGGCAACTTCAACAATATTAAAAGAAATAGTTAACATTGTAGCAACCACTAATATGGGAGACCTAGCCTGACAAAGAAATGTTAAATGTAGTTAAATAGACATACCACATGAGCATCCAAAGGGGGTGGATAGTTTTCATCTATAGTATCTATCCAGCTGAATATCATGTTATGATAACCATATGGTTGGCCTTCCATGCTCCTTGCATACTCCCAGGCCGCAGTCTCGTTAAACTTCGCTCGGATATCAGGATGCAAGGGAAGCAATGCAATGTGGGGATCGGAATCATCTTTGTTTAGCTCAAAATCCCACCACTCATCCCATGGCAGAATAGCAATAATATCTTCTCCCTAGAAAATGAAAGGAAAAAGGAAGCACGTCAGCATAGAGCAAAGATAACATTAGGTATACGAATATCTATACAAACCACAGGATAAATAGTTTTAGAACTTATAGAATGAAATTGCCATGCATATCACACATAAGCATTCGTAGGAAACTGAACTTCCTAGATCCTGAGTGCCAGTACGCCTAAAAATGAACAGATATGACGTAATATACTGTGTATTAACTTTGTAGATTCACGGTTTACCTGCTCATTTTCATTTCCTGATTCACCAACCCACAACTTTCCTTCAGAATCCCTTAAACAAACTGCAGAATGACCAGCGTAAGCTCCACTGACCCACTTCTCTAGAGTCTCAAATCCACCCCACCTCCCGCGAATCTTAGATATTGCAAGGAAATCTCCGGAGTGAATATCATCAGTGCTAATATTTGTTACCCAAGGTTGAGGACGTTGCTCAAAGGTTGCACCCATATGCTTTTTGAGAAACCCAATATTGGACAGCTCTCCCCATCCTGTATTTGTAAACAAGGGAAAGACATCCCACAATGCTTGAAGGGTGCCTAACATCCCCGCTTGCATGAGGAATATAGAAACTCCCCTGTTTTTAACCTGATTTAGTCACATTAAATCCAGGTTACACTCACAACTTTTCTTCGGGAACAAAAGTTTGAATATCAAGTAATTTATAAATACTAGAAAGAGGCAACTTACAAATTCATACTCAGCTTTCCCTGTCCACTCTTTAAACTCGAGTGTGTGCTCCCGCGACAGAAGATAGTAATCCCATGTGACAGTATATGGAGTTGCAAAGACATAAATATCCATACACGTCCAACTATGAGCCTTGCTAACCTGGATACAAGCACAGCATCAACTTTCAGCGACTAGAATAACAGCACGGCAACTCTCATAAATGGTCCAGAGTTTCAAAACATATGAACTCAATATCTGATGAAAATGTAAGGTCACACATATCCAAAATCACGAATTTTCCTTCCACATCAAGCAACCAAAAATGCACACAGGACTGCCAAAGATTGATATCCAGGACCATTTTCACCCGAATCAACACTCCTCACACCCAAATTTTCTACAAAATTAACTCTGAAAGCCAATCCTATGCTTCGGCCCATTAAACCCGCGAAAACAATCAAAAGCAACCCCAGAGGAGCAGCAGTCGAAAATGTCATTAACAGCTTAATACCCAGCGCACAGTGTTCTAATGTTCTTAAACTCCCAACAAAGCTCACTAATTCAACCACTGAGCTCAGAAAACACCAACAGCAGCTATTTTAGTCAACAGCTCCCATACCCCAAAATCCCAACACATCACCTAGAACCAGACTAAAAGCCAAAATCAACAAATAAAAACAAACTCAAAAGTTTTAGTTAACTTTTTAGGAGTACAAATCCTGAGACAACTATTTATCACGGTCAACCAAAAAAACCCAGATGCTCAAAACTCCAAATTTCGATAAACTGAATCGAAATATATAAATGAAAAGTTGGGAGACCTTGATATGAAGAGTTCCGCCACCAAATTGTGAGCCGGTTTTGTTGTGGAACTCCATCCAAGCCGTGTTCTGGTAAAAGCAGGCGCCTTTCCAGCCGAGAGTGTTGTTTTGGGACGAAGCGGAGCCGACGAAAGTGGGGAGGAGATCGACTGCGCTGTGGAGGGAGTTGAGGATTGGCCATGAGAGCTGTCTGGGAAGGAGAGGGAGTAGGTCGCGGGGGTGGAATGGTAATTTGACCGAGTATGAGAAGAGCAGAGTGAGGGTGATGGCTGCTGCGAGGAGTAGAGAGGGAGAGGCAGAAGCCATGGGGAGGGAAGAGAGCTTCAGCGTTGGACCCGATTCGTTGGAGGAAGAAACGTTCTTTTAACTCGGACCAGTTTGTTTTTTTTTTTGCATTTTTATTTTTTCCCTCTTTTTTTTTGGAATGTGCAAAATACTATAAATTGGTTGCAAGGAGTGAGATTTGTCTAATTAGAAACAAGGTGAGAGGTTTTGGCGTTCTTCTGTTGGAAGAATCGTGACACAACATTCATGACAATGTTTATTTATTTGAAAAGTTCACTTTAAAGGGAGAAATAATTGATATCGGTATTAATTAAGCTAATAAGATTTATAGTTAAATTTTCAAAAATTCACAATTTACCCTTCTTTGATTATAGTTTAAAAATATATAATTTAACACATAAATGATAAAATAGTAAATTTCACAGCAAACTGAATTGCAAAAATTACAAAAAAAAAAAATCTTAGATGTTTTGTTAACTGCAATGGCAGTTTTTTTTTTCTTTTTTTTTTTGAAGTTGGCAGTTTAAATAAAAAAATTTCTTATTAAACAAAAATTTATTCTTTTTTTTTTTAAGAAAAAAAAAGTTATTCATAATTTCATAAAAAATAAAACATTTTTTAGATAAATTACTAAAACAAACTCTTTTTTTAGAAATACTAATAAAAACTCAAACGAAATATTATAGACATGTTTTAGATTTAATTGAGAGAAAATCTCTGTGTATTCTTATTGATGATAGAGGTCTCTTTATATAGAGGGTTACAATGCATAGAATCTGAATCATATAAGGAAAGATAATTATACATTGAATATAAATCTCTAGATTCTTCTAATTAAACTCTATTATCATTAGGTCAAATAACCTAGAGTTTGGGTCATACACAAAATAGAGATTTACTTGAACACTCCCCCTTGTGTCGCCCAAACGCGGTGCTTCTCTCGTTGCCTCACTAAAAACCTTGCCAAGTAACAAAAACCCAGTGGGACAAAAATAACCTCGGTCGAAGGGGAAAAAAAGCACAACACACCATTCACGTTTCGAGATGAACACGTAGACTTCTCCCCCTGATGTCTGCGCCTCCCTCTGATGACTATGATCATGGGAGTTCAGATAACCTTTGCAAGCCAATCCTTGCCACATGTTTCTCGAACGTGGATTTGGGCAATGACTTAGTAAACAAGCCCACCACATTGTCCTCAGATCGAACCTGATTCACTTTGATCTTGAGGAGCTTCTGTTGTTGTTGATTATAGAAGAATTTGGGCGATATGTGCTTGGTATTATCGCCATTCATGTAGTCTTACTTCATTTGTTCAATGCAAGCAGCATTATCCTCATAAATGCTCGTGGGCTTATCTGTGGTAGACTTCATACCACAATTACTTCGAACATGCGTAACTATGGATCGAAGCCATATACATTCACGAACTGCTTCGTGAAAAGCAATAATCTTTGCATGATTCGAAGATGTAGCGACTAAGGTCTGCTTTGTAGACCTCCAAGATATCGCGATCTTTTTCATGGTGAATACATAACCAGTTTGGGAAGGACTTTTGTGCGGGTCAGAGAGGTACCCAACATCAGCAAAACCTTCCAAAACACTTGTATCGTTTTGGGATGGGGATAGGGGATGTGAACCACTATGTATGGCGTCCCTGGAATTTGATGGGTTCGAATCCATCGTCTCTCTGTAAGGATAGAACAAGCTCATATCAATCGTACCACTTAGGTATCGAAAGATATCTTTAACACCAGTCCAATGGCATCATGTTGCCGCAGAGCTATATCTAGCTAACAAGTTCATAACGAATGAGATGTCTGGTCTTATGCATTGTGCTAAGTACAATAATGTGTCTATTGCGCTTAGGTAGGGCACTTATGCCTCTTGCACTTCTTCGTCGTCATCTTTTGGACAAAATGGATCATTCTTTGGATCAAGACTACGGACGACCATTGGGGTGCTTAAAGGCTTAATCTTGTCAGTGTTGAAATGCTTAAGCATTTTTGGGTATAAGCTGATTGATGAATCAAAATATCATCTTCACGATGCTCAAGTTCCAAACCGAGGTAAAATCATGTTTTTCCAAGATCTTTCATCTCAAACTCGGATTTCAAGTGTTCAGCGGTTTCCCTTAACTCTTTAAGGGTACCAATTATGTTCATGTCATTAACATAAACCGCTACTATTGCAAATCTGGAACTTGTCCTTTTTATGAGCACACATGGGCATAGTTCATTGTTGACATACCCCTTACCAATCAAGTAGTCACTTAGACGGTTATACCGTATCCTTCAGGATTGTTTTAATCCATATAGTGAGCGTTTCAACCTTATAGCAAACGCGCTCCATGGTTTAGAGCCACTTGATTTGGGTAACTGAAGTCCATCAGGAACTTTCATGTATATTTCTATATCTAGATCCCCATATAGATACGCAGTAACCACATCCATAAGTTGCATGTTTAATTTTTTGGAAACTACTAAACTGACAAAGTAACGGAACGTAATGATGTCCATTACGGGAGAATAGGTCTCCTCGTAGTCGATTCCAGGGGGTTGTGAGAAGCCTTGCGCCACAAGGCGAGCTTAGTATCTTACAATCTCGTTTCTCTCATTACGCTTTCTAATAAATACCCACTTATGAGCAACTGGTTTGGTGTTGGGCGGTATTGGCACAACCTTTCCAAATACCTTTCTTTTCGCTAGAGAATCAAGTTCTGCCTGGATCGCATCTTTCCATTTTGGCCAATCAGCTCTACGTTGGCATTCATCAACGGATCGTGGTTCGATGTCATCGATCACAATAATCTCACGCGCTACGGAATACGAGAATACATCATCGATGATGATGGAGCTTCTTTCCCACCTCTCATGTACACTAGTGTAATTTACAGAGATCTCTACATTCTCAAGAATAGATTTTGACATTGACGCGTCCACCAATGATGTCTCTTGGACATAACCATAATCCGGAACATTCTCATGAGACTGATTTTGAGTATCAATGATCAAAGGATTTGTTTGTGCCTCATTCGTTCTCTTTCTAGGGCGAGTATCCTTCAAACTAATTAGTCTACTACGCTTCCTTGCTCGAACAGCGACCATAGACGCTACATCACTGCCATCCTGAGCAGTGGCGCCATCTCCTAGAGTCATAGGAGTGGCATTACGTCCAGTATTTGGGACTTCAATCCTTGCAGGCACGTTTGCAGCAGGTATGTGTGATCTCGTCACTTTGGCAACATCAAAAAACACATCAAGCAGAGTATCTGCTACATTCTGGAGCTCGATTATTCGTCGCACTTCAAGTTCAGACTGTGCGATACGGGGATCGAGATGAGACATAGTGGGGACAGACCACGATAATTCATATCGTTCCTGTTGAATATTTGTGTTCTTATCTCCCCCTAAAGATGGGAAAAGTGTCTCATCAAAGTGACAATCTGCAAATCTAGAGGTAAAGAGATCGCCTGTCAAGGGTTCAAGATAGCAGACGATGGTTGGAGATTCATAGCCAACATAGATGCCCATTCGTCGTTATGGACCCATCTTAGTACGCTATGGAGGTGTAATAGGCACATAAATGGCACACCCAAAAATGCGTAAGTGCGAGATATCAGGCTCGTACCCAGTCACTAGTTGTACCGTAGAATAAGATTGGGTGGCAGTGGGTCGTAGACGAATTAGCGTCGCTGCATGCAATATTGCATATCCCCAAGCGGAAACAGGGAGACTGGTGCGCATAACCAATGTCTGTGCTATCATTTGTAGTTGTTTGATAGCATCTTCCGCGAGACCATTTTGGGTATGAACATGGGGAACTGGATGCTCTATATCAATCCCCAGTGACATGCAATAGTCATCGAATGTTTTCGATGTAAACTCCCCCACATTGTCAAGTGGAATTGACTTAATAGGATGGTCAGGGTAGTGAGCCCGTAGACGGATAATCTGGGTGAGGAGTTTAGCAAGAGCAGCATTTCGAGTGGACAACAGCGCGACATGTGACCAGCGTGTTGACGCATCAACCAATACCATAAAGTATTTAAAAGGTCTACATGATGGTTGAATTGGTCCACAGATATCCCCTTGGATTCTCTGTAAGAACGGAATTAGTATTTTAGGATCTTTTGCCTAGGACGGTCTCGATCCTAATTTTTTGAAGGAACAAGCTTTACAAAACGAGCGAGGGGCCTTAGAAACAACCAATGAGGATTTTGGTTGGGTCTAAGCTTCTGTAGCGCTATTAGAAGCAAAATGTGTGACTACATCACCCATCATGGTATTGAAACCATGGAAAGTGGCATCCATGGCGTCTTGGCTAGGGGAGAAGTATCCATGGTGTCATGGCCGTGGTTGGCACCATTTATGGTGTCGTCACAAGGGACTTGGGCTGCTCTAGGGTAGCTCAGCACAGCGGCAGCACCAGAAGCAGCGGTGGCGGCGGTCGTACTAAGTCCAGGAATCAATTTTCGATTCTTGCTTCATCTCACTCTAAAGAATGGATGTCCATGCGAAGTCTTTATACGAATCATCATATCACGACCAGGATGTCCTAGTCGATCATGCCAAAGCCAGCATGTGTCAGAATCCAAGAGATCTTCTCTTATTACATTATTGGATTCAATTGGTCAAATTGTAGTGACATAAAATCCACTAGATTGACACATAAGCTTCTCTAAGATGCGCTTCTTTCTGCAATCATTAGAGGTAATGCAAAGGAATTCTTTTCCGTTCTCAGTATGCGTTTCCGCATGGAATCTGTTAGCTCTTATATCTTTAAAGCTCAATAAGGTTCGATTTACCTTAGGAGCGTAGAGAGCTTCTGCGACTATAATCAAGGTGCCATTAGGCAATAGGAATTGGGTCATTCCATGTCCTTAAACTAAACCTGATGGCCCAGCCATCGTAATCACAGAGGAATATGTAGGCAACATCTCTAAGAATAATTGCTTATGGCGTAGAATGGTGTGCGCGGTCGCATTATCTGCAAGATATTGTAGTTCTCCAGAATCCATTCCTAAAGAAAAGTTCGTAATTAAAAAAAAGAGTCATAAAGGAAATAACTCAACTTTAATTAATAAGTCAAACGGAATTACATCATTGTTTCTTAACCAAGAAAAATCTAATCCAATAAACTAGCTAATGCAAAACAATGGTGGTTGTCTAATTTCTTTCGGTAATTCCAACACAAATGTGACCAGGTAAGTAGAGAGATGTCGGTGGAGCGAGGCTCACTTAAGTACCACTTATCTCAAAAACCTTCCTAGACATCACATTTATATTGAGTACGCCTACTTTCAAGAAAGACTAAACCATTGACATTTACTACAAAAATAATATGACAATTGTCTACATCTCTTGGAAAATAAAAGGACTTAATCAAAATCACCAGTTTGTTGGCCCTTGAAGTAGTCCACCCTAAGAGCAAGATCGTCCTCTTGATCCTCTTGCTCCATGTAGTGCGCCTCCCTTACTTCAAGATACGCCTTGTATGCGTCTGCAACATTCTGGGATACTCTACATGCTTTGGCCCAATGTCCGATTGATCCACATCAAAGACAAACATCATTATGGTTAGGCTCCCTTGATCGAGGAGTCTTTGGGGCGCGATTTGGACGATCATTCCCTTTGGTGGCTTCACCACCATGGCCGGAGGCTCCGCCTCTCTCTCTCTTCACACGTTGACCTCTACGGTTCTGTGCACGCCTCTCTTAGCGGTTTCCTTCCTCTTTGGAGCGAGTATATGGAAAGAACGTCTAGAATTGTCCCTACTCTTAGGGTTTCGCTCCTTGAGTCCTCCCTTGGGGGTGCGACTATAATTAGACTCTGGAATAGACTTGGTTCCCACAGGTATAGCATTATAGTCCTTAACAAGGATATTGTCGTGCTTCTCAGCTACGTTCATGGCACCAAAAAGCTCTTGAAACCTTGTGATGCATCCTACATTCACATCAATCCGATAATTCTTAGAAATCATCAGTGCAGAGACAGGGAAGGTAGAGAGAGTCTTCTCGATCAAAATCGTATCAGTTTTGGTTTTGCCACAAAACTCCATCAAAGACTTGATACGAAGAGCTTCCGAGTTATAATCAAGCATAGACTTGAAATCACAGAAGTGGAGGCTATGCTATCTCACTTCTAAATCAGGAAGCAGGGAGTCACAAACGTTGCCAAATCGCTGCTCAAGTTCCACTCATAGTTTTCTAGGGTTTTCCTCGTTGAGGTATTCACTTTGGAGCGCGTCATTCATGTACCTTGTCATGAGAATGATGGCTTTAGCTTCATTTTCCTCTCTCGTAGCTCTATTAGCTTCAAAAGCAGCAGCTTATTAAGGAGTAAGTATGTCTCGACTTGGCTCTTGGATGGTCTTCAGAAGTCCATTAGCCTTAAGATGATGGCGCACATCTCGGACCCACCTATGGTATCCAACGCCTGTTGTCTCCAGTGGAACAAAGTTCAACTTGCTCATCCTGAAAAACAACACAAGATTAGGGTTAGTTTCGGAGCGAAAAAAAAAACTACCACGAAAAACTATAAAATTTCTAAGCTTAGTCGCTTCCAAGAAATTAGGGATTTTTTAGCGCAGTTGCTTCCAAGAAAATCATATTCCAAGGGGGGTTTGGATTAGATCGAAACAATGATGTATGTGGTCGATCATTTTTCTTCTCAACAAACTCTAAGTTTGGAGGACTCTACAAGCTCCAAGCTTAGAGTGAGCACGAACCCCCACAGTTTGGCTTTTGGTCTCCCCTATAAAGAAGAAAAGGGGGGGGGGGGTAAAAGAAGAGAGGTTGCAAGTCCCCGAGAAAAAGAAGAGAAAAGAATAAAAACTTCAAAAACAGGAATTTTTAGAAAAGTTTACATCTAAAAGTGTCGAAAAATTGCCGGAACAGTCTGCCGGAGGTGGCCAGAAATCAGAGGTGGTAGTTGGCTAGAGCTGCTGCAGGGTTGCTGCGGGGTTGTTATGCAGTGCTTGAAGGGTTGCTGCGAGGCCTGTGCGAGGGCTGTCTGCAGATATTGACAGCAAGTAAGGCTAGTTGCGAGGAGCTGCGTGCAGGACTCGACAGGGCTGCAGGGGCTATCGGCAAGTGTGCTAGGGGATGTCGACAAGTGTACGAGGGGCTCGCGCGGGCTTGTGCGGAGGCTGTCGAGGGCTAGGGCAGGATCTGTCGATAGAGGCTCGGCAGAAGCATGCGGTGACTCTGCAGATGCTCGCAGGGCAGGCACAGGGGTGCTGTAGAGGCAGGTGAGGCTAATTTCTCCGGTTCAGTAACTTCCGACGGCCGATTCAGGGTGATTCCGACCGGTTCTTTGGAATCCGCCGCAGATTCTTGGCTCCTGAGGCTGAGGGCTTTTTTGTGTGCAGTGGTGGATGTTGGGATTTGAGGGCTACGAAATTAGAGTTTTCAGGGTTAGGGCTTCATGCTGATAATGTGTTTTAGAGAAATGGGAATTAAGAGAAAATCGCTGTATATTCTTATTAATAATATGGGTCTCTTTATATAGAGGGTTACAATGCATAGAATCTGAATCATACAAGGAAAGATAATCATACATTGAATAAGAATCTCTAGATTCTTCTAATTAAACCCTATTACCACTAGGTTAAATAACCTAAAGTTTGGGTCAGACACAAAATAGAGATTTACTTGAACAAGACACAAATAAAGTATAAAAAATATATATAAAAAGACCAATTGACGCACGCGTGAGCGTGTGTTAAGAGGCTATTAGAAATAAATCAAGTAAGAAACCTCTTTCAATCCTTACCCAAAAAAAAAAACAAACAAACAAACACCGTCTGTTAAAGGCAAACTTAATAACATGTTTATTTACGTAACAAAAGAAAAAAGATAGGCAAAATCCAAAAATAAAATAGGTAATCCTATGTACCGACATCATGTAACCTAAATGAGGACCTTTTAGCAAAGCCGCGTTGAGCATCTTGAGCCCTAGCAGCCTCGTCGCTCTCAATTGAGGCTGGTCCAGTGATGGCCAGCAGCAGTGCGACCTTGATTGCGTTGTTGTCGTTTATCATTGCCTGACAGGTGATTTTCTATAGGTGATGGTTCCTTTAGCTGGATTCTTAGTTTGGCTGGGTTTTTGAGGCTGGCAGGTGGTGGTGCTCTATTTGTCTGTACTTAGGCTGTTCTGAGGCAAGTGAAGGTGGGTGCAGTGTTTGGCTCAACATTAGACGGGCGTGGATGGATTTCAAACTACGGCGGCGGCTTGGTTGGTGGCGTTGTGGTGGAATGGAGGCGCTCTTCGTGGCAGTGATGGCAGACTTGGATGCTCCTGACAAATCTACAATGAGGGCTGAGGTAGGGCCGGCTGGGCCTGCTACTGTACTTTCTTGACCAAGCTTTTCTTTGGGCCTTGCTTGGGTTGTTGCCATTTTCAATAGATAAGATTTTCCTTTCAATAATTCCCTTTTTGTTTGGGGAGGTAGTGGGCTTCGACCCAGTCTAGGCATTTTTTTTATGTTGTTTTTTTACTCGTTAATTAGTTATGTGACAAACTACAAACTACGTTTAGCCAGATCAGTTTTGTCTTGTCTATCCTAGCTAGTAGAAGCTCCTCTAGGAGTCTTTGTAGAAGTACTTGGTTTAAACGTATCGTAATGGCGTGCTCGGCATTGGAGTCAAGTAGAATATATTGTATACGAGATGATGTGTTTTTGTTAGCATAGACTACTATGAGTTATCAAAGATATATGTAATATAGTCTTCTAGTACGTACTATTCTTTGCCCATGAATCCGGGCCATATTAAAAATGTATGAGCACGTTACATCAAAGAAAAAAATGTAACCTAAATGAGGAAGAAATGGGAGAATAATTGAATATAGTTATTGTTTGTTGTGATATCCACTTATATTCTGATTAAGCGCATCCATTCTTATTGATAAAGATAAAGAAATGAGAGTTTTTATTAGAACCTCTTAATCTACTTATTAGACCTCTCTTATTTTTTAATCATTAAATGACATATATATATATATATATATATCCTCATATAAAAAGACTGTTACAGACATTCAGACAACAAAATATTAAGAAAAAATATATATGGGGAAATTACTGGTCACTCGTTGTACTTTTGGGGCGTCAACAGTTGGAGATGGTTGATGTCACATTGATGAATAGTGCAGAATATATGGCTAAAATTTTAGCCCCAGGGCTATTGTTAGCCCTTCCGCCTGGAGATGGCCTACCCAACAAACCAAGGGCTAAAGGGTCATTTTTTTAGCCCAAAATGGTCTCCAACCCACCAAACTAAGGATTAAAGTGCCAAAAGTTAGGGCTAAAGGTGAGTAGAGAGGGTTAAATTTAGCCCTAAACACACTACTAAAAAGAATTGCAATTGCTTCGGTTTTTTACTTTGGCAACAGTTGCCGTCGCAATAGAGACCCTATTGCTACGGAAAATGTTCCGTCGCGATTAAGCCTAGTTATTTGCGACGGAAAATATCTGCCGTAGTAAGTTTGTAA
>LYNE01000896.1:15842-35983 GCA_001662545.1 Rosa x damascena
TAATGTCACTGAATCTAATAAATTTCTACCTGCTTCAATATGCTTATGTCCTATCGCTGTCAATGCTTCAGCTACATGTGCAATTTCTTTATGAAAATCCTGAGCATAAGAATTATGAAAATTGAGTTTAACAGATAGAATAAGTTAGGCACCAAAGAGAAATAAAAATACCTCAAAAAATCAAACATTTTAGATTAGCAGGACAAGATGTTCCCAGACTTGTGATCCAAGATAGCAAAATGAATAATCACCTATATATGCCTAGCAGGTTTCATTGTCATGTCACCTATCAAATCAAACTTTGTTCTTTCCCAAAATGTGAGATCATAACACTAACTATCATCACATTGAGTACTACAAAATTTTCAACTATAGTCAAAATTCTACATTGTAAACAAAGTTCATATATACCTTTCCTGCACGAGTAGACCTATACAGTTTCTCAAGCTGTTGATGTCTCTGCCTCTCAACCTCATATATCACCATTACATCTGAGCTTTCATAACCAATTCCACCAAACTGCTTTATCACAGCTTGAAATTTTAAAACCAGACAAGAATCAAAGTCTCAATGGGATGAGCTATTCTAGAATTCATACTTACAATGGAGCTTTTTCTTAGCTAGATGTTCCTTCCTTCCGGTTCACATTGATGAAGAGCAAAATGTTCTGATAAGTCAAGAAGTTAGTAATTAAGCTAAAACTTCATCTTTCTACTCAAGTTGGCCTTTCAATAATCATTTCTTTGTCCATTTTTCAACACAAAAGCCATTGAATAATCAAAGAAAGTCTACATTACAAGACAAAATTACAACTATAAACAAAAATGTCAACTAGATCAAACAAAATCAATGTGTACACACCAATCCACATAAAAAAAAAACTTAGAGTGAAATTTAAACTACATTTGAGTTTTTCACACCTGCAAATTCCCAGAAAGTGTCACTGAAAGCTTTGCCTCTCATCCTCCTTTTCCAACTGTGCACTTCCAAGGACA
The DNA here is from genome assembly GCA_001662545.1 of Rosa x damascena. NCBI lineage: Eukaryota > Viridiplantae > Streptophyta > Magnoliopsida > Rosales > Rosaceae > Rosa > Rosa x damascena. The sequence continues at coordinate 16,838 of LYNE01000896.1, forward strand.
CCACAACATGGAATGAACAACAAGTAAAGATGGGGACCCTTTTAGTGTCCAAAGGCAACAACTTTGAATTGGGTTTCTTCAGCCCCCAGTAACTGTAGCTACCACTATGTTGGGATTTGGTATTCCATGTGTAAGATATCTAAACAAACAGTGGTATGGGTGGCAAGCAGAAACAACCCCATCATTCATACATCAGGTGTTTTCACAATAAACAAGTATGGAAAACTAGTCATTTATGCTCACTTGTGAAACAAAAAACAATAGAGAAAGGAAGAGAAAGTCACAGAGTATTTTAATATAATTGAACTCCCGTTCTAAGATGCAAAAGAAAAGAAAAAACCAGCTGAATTATTGAGCAAAAACAGACATATCCACCCAAAAAAAAAAAATCAATATTCAAACTATGGATCTGCCAATAAGTAAAACTCCAAGTTTATATAAATTGTTGTAATCAAAATTGTTCTATAAGCTTGCTATAGACCTATATGCATAGAATCTCTGCTACTTTTCTGGGTTCTATATCAAAATAAAAAATAAACAAAAATAAAATCAGAAAAATGAAGAACAAACCTCTTGCCTGCAAACACTCAAACGCAGCCAAGGGAATCGGTTCTTCAATAAACTAGAAGAGAAAGTTAGGGTTTATATGTATATACTATGAATTAAATTCGATTCCTTGAAAATTGTTGAAGTAGAAATTATTAGGTTCAATAAATTGAAAAAAGGAACTTACAGTAGCATTAGATCGGATGGACGGCTGTTGAGAGTAGATAAGCATAAGCTCGCATGGTGATGAAGGAGATTGGCAGACACCAAAGATAGGTTCTTCTCAGATCTGATGCTTCGCAAGAATTTTGTTTTGGTGATATGAGGTTGATCTAGGTCCATTAGTTATACTGGAAGCTTGCTGCCATACCTAAACGGCTAAACCCTATAGCCATGTGAGAGGGATGGTATTTGCTGACAAGAGACATCCTATAGGGGCTGAAATCATAAATATTGGAAACTAAACCAACAACTTCAGCATTGGGCCACCCACATTCGGTGTCGGGCCTTATAACTACTAACTGATCCGATTAACGGTGACAAATTATTCTAAAAACACACTCTTTTCAAATGGTGGCCCAAATCGGTGTTCTTTGGGCCATTTTCTAGTAGTGACTGCCTAGGTCATTTCACCACCATTATTCCCCAACATTAGGATGCCTAAACACACAGAAGCAACCCACACCAAACATGCCTAACGATCGGTTGTCCGGTAAGCAAATTACATGTCAGAACAACTCGCAACGAGACACTAAACACTGCGTTGTGGCCTTGTATGAAAAAGGTTGGAATCAACCCGAACCACATAACTTATGAATAAATCATGCATAGCTCATGCCTAAGGATGTATACCATCAAAATAAAATTACCATGATGGTGTATTTTCTAGTTGGTGACTTGGTGTGATATCGCGAACGTACATACATACATAGATTGTAATAAAGTTTTCCATATATAGAGCATATGAACATGTGAGATGTAGGAAGAAACTAATAATTAGATTGATATAATTTAGAACTTGCCCAAGAATATTGACATTGGGTGGTTAAATTCGGATACAATATCTAACAATTTATAGATAAGAGTTTTTGGCAAATTGATCTGCATGTAATTGTTCATCGAAGCTCGACAAAGCTACTTGACGCAAGAGAATCTATTATGCACCTCTTTTTTATAGAATCGGTGGTCAGCAATCATTAATCCACCCCAAGATTGATGTTGTTCAATGTATCATTGTGTCATTGAATTAGAAGTGACTGTTTCATTATTCAAACTGATGTATGATTATATATGGATAAGGTTTACTTTAGGAATGGGTTCTATGATTGTATGTATACGTGATTTAATGAATAATGGCATTATCATATGTGCACTGAGATGTAGTGCAGTGCCATCGACATGAGGTCAACATGACCGTGTCTATCCTAATTTAGTGTGATATATTAACATATAAGTATGACAACGCTACTTCTGGTGTCTATCTTTTATAAGATAGGATTAACATCAAGGTTCTAGTTAGACCTCTAAATTTGCTATAAGGACCTCCATCATTTTTTAATAGTTATTTGACCTTGTCAACTCATATAAAAAGACATATAAGGATACAGGGAGAGAGAAAAGAAAAAAAAAAACTCTTCTTACCTTCCGCGACAAACTAAAGACGTTTTTCTTTTTACTTTCAAAGTATGTTCTCCCTTCAATCTCTCATGCTTGGATGTGAGATAATACATTTGTAGAAATTTTTAAATTGTTATTGTTTTCTATTAAAGTCCCATATTTTGAAGATGGAATTAGATAAGTTTGACCTTTATACTTGTAAGCAAAACTACTCCTTATTTGTTTCAACTTTAGAAAGGGATAGATGAATACAACAGTAACACTACTTCCCTTAACTTTTTCTTCAAAGTTTATATCTTCAATTCTTCATGGCTTACGACACTCCAAAATGTTGGATTGATTGATAGATCCGAGGGAACCAACATCAAAGAATCTCGCTTTTAGGAAAGGCTCTTCTTCGAGTTTGAGCGTTAATACCCGGAAGACTCACGAACAGCGTTAATACCTGAAACTTGACTTACTTGACTAGTCCAAATCTGCAATTTGGTTAATTCATTCTACTTCTTCTTCTCTTAGTTGAATTAATAGAGATAATAAAAAAAAAAAATAGAACAAAAGATTGTTTAAATTTAATTGTTCAAGGATATTTTGGTAAAATTAAGGTGGTGCACTTAGCTATTTAAGTATTTAAAAAAGTGAATTAGAGGTCCAATAAGTATGAGAGGTCCAAATAGCAAATTTGGAGGTCCAACTAGAATCCTCCAATTTTCAAACCAATCTATTTACATTAATAAAAACAACTATAAATAATTATGTGAGATATGGGGAGTGTTAATGTCTAAAGTTCAGCGGTAGTTGAACTTAAGTTAACGCTGATCCGATGGGCGGATCGCTACCTGTGATGTTCTCAGAGCTTCCACTACCTGTCAAGTAAAGTACAGAGGGCGTCAGGGAGACCGTGTTGGGCGGTCTTCTCTTCTCTGATGCCTAAGTTAGTCAATGTACTTGTGTTGACAAAGTAACAGTAGGTAAGTAGTAAATGCGTAATTAATGAGGAGAGAGGAGAGAACCTTTTATAGGTAAGGAGGAAACTGATCTTCTCCATGTTTTCGATGTGGGACTGATGTGCTTCAGTCCCCAGCTTCTGAAGCTTCTGATGCTAACTTGGCGCGGCGCGTCAGTGGTGATCTAGGGGCGAGTCGGGGCTCAGGCGGTAGCCTATTTGGATGTGTTTCCGTAGGTCACACAGTTGGCGGTAGCTGGTACCACTAGCGGTAACATGAGTGTGGCTCATTATAACTAATTATGCTTGCAAATGCTTATGTAAGTACAGGGAGAAATTATAAGGTTTAGACGTTTAGTTTTAGATTTAATCAATATTTAAGGTGTGAAACAGCATGGCCTTTTGCTTTGCACACACCATATCATTGTATGGTACATCATCTAGCATAAAAGTCTAGCTAGAAGAATCAAAATACAGAAAATGTACTTAAATGTGTAGTTTGAATAAATTTATATCTCTTGAATCCTGACCTTACATAACGAATGGGGTAACAAATAACAAATTACGGCCAAACCGTATATGAATTTCAAAAATGCATCTAAATATTGAAAATTAAGAAAAATCACGAAAATGCTGATCTCATTAAATGGTGAGCTGCAGAGACCAAATATGGTATATATGTATCAATTTCCAATTATGGTATGTATCTCGGATTTATCATATTAGATAGGGGTCATCATGGGCCGGGTTAGGGCCGACCCTACCCTAAATTTTAGGGCTTAGGGTTGGGTCGGGCCGGGCCTAAGTCAACAAAATTTAGGGTTGGGGCTTAAATATGCTAACTCTTACCAGCCCAAAAAACCCGATCTTCCGAATAAGGCCAAATAGGGCCTTATTTTGTTTAACAAAAAAAAACATTATTATTTTTTCTTTCTCAAAATGTGGCTCAATGGTTATATAGGTAATACAAGACTCATTATTCTTTGTTGATCATATTTAATATATATATATATATATATAGGAATTAACTTATAACATTTATTAATATTAGTTAAGGTGGTTATATTCAATTAACTATCTCTCTAAATCTCCCAATACTAATTGTTGTGTAACAAAGAAAATAAAAATTAAAGAAAACAAAGCTTACGAAATCAATTATAAAGAAAAAGATAAATTGCATATAATAAAAAAAAAAAAAGAAACATAATTAAAAAATAGAAAAAATAGAAAATTATTAGGGCTTATTCGTGCGGGCTTAAAGGGCCGGGCCGGGCTTCATTTTCATGGCCCATACCCTACCCTATTTTAGAAAGGGTTGGGCCGGCCCGCCCTAATGCAATGGCAGGGTAGGGCTTCAGCCCTAAGGGCCGGGCGGGCTTAGGGCCGAAGCGCCCGGCCCTTAGGGCCAAATGATGACCCCTAATATTAGATATACAACCAAAGTGATGCTACAAAGATCCTTCAACTCTTCGTCTTACCTAGGCATTGCAGAAGGATTGTGGCCAAAAATTCCTTTCACAATTACTAACTAATTTATTTTTTTTGGAATAAATGGCTGGTGCGGCTGCCCTCAAATCTTGATTAATGAAACCAATTACTAACTGATTTGATAACAGTAGATGTTGTAGAATTAACACCATTGTAGTTTCCCACTTTCAATCTCTCTAGGGCTTGATCAATGCTGCCAATGGCATTGTTGTAACTCAATGTACAAAACATTATTGTTGATTAAGCTGCTGGTTAGTGTTGGCTGATTGATAAAGGAGCGAATGAGCTAGAGATTGGTACAATTTTCTCACCTGCTATGTCGATGGTGAGCCTCGCCAGGCGTGTGAGGTTAGCTTGAGGGGTTCTAGGGTTGGATTTGAGAACTGTGAGCCCCAAAAATTTTATCAAGCTTAATCGAGATCGTTTGGACCACTTTCCATTTCAAATTTCGTCGCATAGTATTTCGTCTCATACTGGCCAGTCTAAAAGTTTATTTACTTGTTGTTTTCAAATCTAGTCGGGGTAAAGTCCCTATGATAGTGATGACGAAAGCTCACCCCTACAAACACTGTGAATGCATGTACTGTGCACTAGTGATGGGATAGTAGCGGAAGGAGATGGGTGTGCGGAAGCAAGTTCGATAAACCCTTTTTCAGAACTCAGGTTCCAGGTTTTATTCCGAATTCTATTTCTTGAACTTTGTTTTTCGGAACTTGTTGGATGTGAGTCTTGTGTTGAACTTTGCTAGATTCTTATTCCTTGAGGTTAGTTATTTCCTCGAGTGATCATTCATGTCAAGTTCTGGACGAAATAATTGACTTTATTAACCCAAAGATTTTTCACCTCAAAATATTTTTATTTCCGCTGTGCTTTCACGAAAGGTTTATTAAACAAATTTCCTTGCGGTTCTCTAGAATGTTAATCGAGCATTCGGTTTGTGTTTTAGAGACTCGCGGCACTGTGACATGCTCAAACTGAAGAGGTGCAGTTTGGGGTGTTACAAGAACGATCACACATAAACTAAGATTGTGAGTTTTACAGCAAATGTTGTTGATCTCTTGTACCTTTCACATGATCTTGAAAGTCATGAGAGGTAGTAACAAACACGAGAGCTAGTAAGAGAGGAACAATAACAGATGAATGGGCCATTTTATTAATTCTTTTCTTTTTAATTAATTATCGCATAGGCGATGCTTGGAAGTATGTGTGTGGAAGTGCGCCCGCGCGTGTGTGAGATCCATTTTTTTAGTAATTTTAAGGGATCACTCATTAGACCAACTTTTCGATCACATATTAACATATTCACCGTTTAGTTTTTAGTCTCAATGAGCAGATCACTTATGCAAATTTTTAGCCTAATTGATGATCGATCATTAAGGCATTTATAACTATGATTTACAATTATAAGCATGAACGGTTCAGGTTCGACAGATTTAGTTCATCCATTGATTTCATCTAGTTCGATACCTTAACGATAATCAATTTGGTTGAAAATTTACATAAGTGATCTACTCATTGAGACCTAAAAACTGAACAGTCAAGATCCCAATATGTGATTGAAATTTTTTGAAACTGGAAGTTAGATCAATAGCCATAAATGGTTAGAGACTACAAACACTTGAGTATAGAGACATTGGCAGGGAAACAACCAATTCTCTCTATCTAAGTACCGCAACCCATTACAGTTCAAGCGAACCTCGCTTAAAAGCAATTCAGCCTAGTACACACAAAAATAGTCTCACCTTCTAAAGAAAAATCATTCATCTATGGCTCACCTACCTACATGCAATTGTGGTACACATGAAGTATAAAAAAATCTTAGAAAGCTCCTAGAAGCTACCTTCGCACACACCAGACTTGTGAAAAAAATAAAACTCCTTAACTGAAGCCTCATCCATCTGGGATAGTAGATTTTTTCTAGCCTTCAACTTCTTCTTTTTCTCACCTCCCACTTCATTACCCTTCTTGACTTTGCCAGCAGTGCCATATGGTTTCTTATTTTGACTGCCAATGGGGTGGCCTATCTTCTTCTTGCTTGGGTTTACCACAGGCGACTCCAAAGTGATAAACGCACGGTTGCAGCCTCAATTTTTCTCTTCCCAATTGCCAAGTTAAGCCTTGGTTTTTTTGGACACACATAAGTATCCCCTGATCGTTTCCTTCTCTTACCAGTGATAGGAATCTCCCTTATAGTAACTTGATGCCTAAATCTCTGAGGAAGAAAGGAACCTGCAAAAAGAAAAGATAGAGTTGCAGCCACTCCACAGGTACCAATGCAGTGTCAGGCCACCATTGTTAACCCTAATTTCAGATGAGCTTGCCACTAGTGCCGCCATTCCAGATCCCACTACCTACTTGGTCAATTGTGCTCTTCCACCGTTTTCCACCCCCTGCAGTGGTGGCCCCGAGGAAGGTAGCCGCACATCGATAACAAGACCACACCAACCGCACCTTCCAAAATTCTTGTGATGCTTGAAGTGCACCATGGCCTTGACCTTGTCCTCCAAACAAAACAGCCACTGGAGAAGCAAAGGCTGATAGAACTCTATCTCAACCCGAATACGCAGCACACCCCGCCAGAAAGCTGGTCTGTCCCACTCCTTCATATCACCGAGCATACTTTCGATCATGCGCATCACCCTCTTAGAGCGAAACGCTGGTGGGATCTTTAACATCGTGATCCAATAAGACGATCGCTATAATGGTAGCCGATCGATCTGCTCCACGCCATCATACTCTACTAGAGCAATCGGGGCACAGTTCGAATCCCCATAGCCCCCCACACCACAACCCGGCTTTGTCAGTTGGATCCAAAAATGTGAAGAGGACCTCATCCCCATCTACAGGCTTAACGCTAAAGTCTTCTTTGATGTTCCATGTAGATCGAAATATCCTCAGGAAAGATCTCTTCTTATACTCCCGAGCAGTAAGTAACTTGCGCACCATATACACCTCCGACCGCCCAAGGCCCTTGCCCTTGGAAGGCCTCAAATCTACAGCCCTCTTCCCCTTCGCAATAGCCAGAGAGGCTGCCAGTCGAGCTGCCATGGCATCGATGTTCTCCATAGCTTTGAAGCTCTTGATTTTGCTTGTTGGAACTCGTTCGCAAACCCTAACCATAATTGTAACCCTAGAGAGGGCGAGAAAACACTGTATCTTATGTTGTATTCTTTAAAATAACGAAGGTAGAACATGTATTCCTGTTGTCTTTCTATTACGTTTGTAATATGTGTTTGATTATTTGACCCAAAAAAATAATAATAATAATATTCAATCCAAACAACATTTGAAGCATCTATTATTGATTGGGTTAAAGATGGCTTCTGCCTCCCAATGCCATCATCTTTTGGTTGAGTGTGATTCTGAGGTCCTGGTGAGTTTAATCAATCATGGAGTGGATGAGTTACATCCTCTAAAAATGATCATTGATTGCTGCAATTCTTTGAGAAAACAGTTCTGGAGTTGTGAGATAACACATGTTTATAGGGAAATTAACCAGGTTGCTGATGTGCTTTCCAAGGCTGGTTTGGACACTGACATTGGAGTGCATTTCATGGAGCAACCTCCTCCACAAGTGATGCCTTCCTTGCTTGATGACTTGTGTGAAAGTCCTAGATTTAGGAATGTAGTTTTTGATATGTAGTTTCTTCTTCTTTGTTTCTGGGCTTTTTGGCCCCCAATTTTCCAAAAAAAAAAAATGAAAAAGAAACTACTACATCCAGGTAGAAATTATTCTCATCCTCGAAAAAACAAATTACCTTGCTTACCAGTGCGTGCAGGCTATTCTTGTGGTCACAGTTGCGTTACACATGAACCCCAGAAAAGTTTTAATATCTACACTTACAAGTATAGACATTTACCAATATATAACCGATATTAGATATTTTCTTTCGTATCTTCGCTAATACTACCGGTGTATTTCTAACAATACCGATATTTAAAACCTTGAAATATTGAAAATCGTACTTATCACCAAATAATGAAAAGTCATTAATGAAATTTATGTAATTTTTTTTGGTAATAAATTTATGTATCTATTTGGGCCTGAAAAAATTATCAAAGCCTTATGAGATGAATTGGGCCTCCATGTGAGAGAAGCCCAAAAGACGATTTGGGTCTCTTCGAACCCCGCGAAACCCGATAACAGACTCTCCTCTGTAAATAGCTCCTGACTGCACTTTTCGACTTTAGCTTCGTCTTCAATGGCTTCGACCTCCTCCACCAACCCATTCGATGCCTCAACCTCAGGTACCCTCTTCTTCTTTCTCTTTCCTTTTCCCAATTCTATTTCTTGGGTTTTCGATTCACCTTCTTTGCCCCGCGACTTCTGTTCTTAATCCACGAACAGGGCCTAGAAGATTTTGAGAAAATCAATGGTGTTTTTAACCCGAAACTAATTTTTCTTTTGTTTTCTAAACAAAAATGGGTATTTGAATCCCTGTAATCATAAACAAATCGAGTAGTTAATTTGGGGAGGCATTAAAGCATTTTGTAGATTTATGGATCGAGGTGCTTGATTTTCTGTTTGGTATAGTAATGGAAAGCTGCAGGCCCAATTACCCAATTCATAGAATAGTAACTTGGCTCGAAAACTTTCGGGTTTTCAGCTGCATTATCTACTCTTTTATGGGTTTGAAGCCTTTGTTGTCTACTTTTTTTTTGTTTGGTTATCTCAAACTATGTCAAATAAGAAGCTAGGCTATAACCTCTTCTAGGTGTCTTTAGTCTTAATTAACTCAAAATTGGTAATATATGTAGAGTAGCAGTTGAGAAATTCGAAGATCAGCATCACATGTTCTGACAATGTTATTTATGAATCTTTGTTGTCTACTGATTTTGGTGCTTGATGTCCGGAAAAATATGGAGATAGTCTACAACTATTGAAGACTTATACTTTTTTTATCATGTTTTGAATATTTATACAAAATCGTTGGACATGAGATGTGTTTATTTATTAATTGGCTTCTAGGTAGACTCGTTTTCCAACTTCTTATTGAGCAACTGTTGGTGCATTGCTCCTTCAAAGCTACAACCTAGCTTTCTGCCGGGACTAGTCATACTCATACCACTATTTCTGTATAGCCAGTTTGGATTCTTTGTTCCCCTACATATGGTTAAGTTATTTGGTTTTGTGTTTCAGGTAGTGCAAGTGAAAAGGATGGTGTTGAGTCTGCACAGGGAGCTGCTACTCTTCCAAGCTCAAACTCAAAACCTGAAGAAACCAGTCAGAAATTCTTCTCATTCACAAACATGTTTCCCCAATTCCTGTTCTTCTGTCTGGTTTATCTCTAAAATATTACATCAGTTTGTTGATCAGAAGGTTTGATGTCCTCTCTTTCCTTTCTTGATAGATGTAAAAGCCCGGGTAGATGCAGTGTGGGAGCAAATGAATAAAGGAATATCTACTAAGAATTTCAAGGATTTATTAAAGAAATCTCATTCACCTGCGAATAAAACTCCAAAGAAGGCATCGTCTGATGTGAGGATTTCTTCATTCTCACTGTTTGTGTTGGATGATAAAATTTAGTGGCTAGAACTTGACCTCTTACTGACGTATTTCTTCTCAGGGTTGGAAGGCATATCTCGGCCTGGCACCAAAGAAGATGGAATCCCCAAAAGAAGATGTATCACAGAAGGGATTAAGTGTCGCACAGAACAACACTACTGATATTGTCATGCAGGACAGCTCTAGTGAGAATGCCAGGAAGCTAGCTGCTGCTGCCCTCGTAGAAGTTAAGGATGCTGGAGCTGCAGTATTAGGTAGAGGGAAAGTTGAGGTAAGTACATTGTTTCGTTCTCCTGCTCTTTTGCACTCTGGTGCCATATGTTGGGTGGGGGTGGTTGGTATACACTTTTGAGACCTGTCTGTATAAAATTGGCTTTTCTTTAAGATGGACCTTTTGATTAGTTGCCATGTTTTTTGCTTGAGAATCATATTTGATGAGATGCATGCCATTTGAGGATATAATATATGCATCTAATTACCAGCCATCTTTTGCCACTTGAGTAGTCTTTGTGATTGCCCAAAATTTTCCTTTTTAGGTTGAAGTTCTTGAGCTGATCTAAATCAAATTTTAATATTTACGAGAGCAGCCAAATCAGTCATCATCTGAATGTAAAGCTGCATTTTTTTTAAAAGTGATATTCTATCGGCTTGCATGGTTAGTTCGTAAATGAATTATTAAATTAAAAATCAAATCCAACACTTCTGTTTCTTTTTGTAGATCACAGAGGTCCGGGACTTTGCCGGTCAACAAATTGAAGTTAAGAAGCTTGTTGATGCTGATTCAAAGGAAGCATCTGAAAAGGCGAAAGCTCATGCACCTTCAGCTGTTGATGCCGTGCTTGAACAGATCAAGAAGAAACAAAAACTCAGTGTGCTCGACAAGACCAAAAAGGACTGGGGAGAGTTTAAGGAAGAAAAAGGGTTGGATGAGGAGTTGGATGCTTACAAGAAGAGTTCAAACCAATATCTAGACAAGGTTTCCTTCTTGGAGCGAGCAGATTACCGGGAGTTTGAACGGGAGAGGGATGCACGGCTGGCTGTGCAGGCCAAAAGGAGGCCTGATATGAGGGAGGGTCCATAACTACATTCGGGGCTGCTTCTGAATGCTTGTACCAAACTGCCAAACTTACAATTGTGGGGAGGACATGAAAAGTTGCTGAACTATCAGTATCTTTGCTTTGATTTCGTTTACAGAGCAAAAATGAAAGCCTTCGAGTAGTTTGTAAGGGGGTATCGGGAATCATTTGCATTAGGTGTTTTCAACAGCCCGGATTCTCTATGAGAGAGAGAAGGGCATTAATTGTAAACTAGCTATTTGATAAAAAATTTATGGGTGGGATTGTAGGTCTTGTTTCTTATAGAGCAGGAGCATAACAGAGCAATGTAGCTCAATTCTTTCTTATTATGTCGTTGTACTGCAATAAGAATAATGATGAGATGGTTTCTCTGCTGAATTGGCCTTGGCCATTCATTACCTGTTACGTTATATTAGACCCACAATCGAGACAGAATGACGGAGTAGATTGCCGACGATGTATAGTTTGGCCAGTGTGTAACAATATCATGTGTGGAAACATCTACAAAACTCAACGTTTTTTATTTATAATATTGCAACCCTATAGATTTGGATGTAAGAGTTGACACAACAAAGAACAAACTAGTTGTACACGATCAAAATATCATAAACAACACATAATCTCTTTGCTCGTTCTTTAAAGAAATCGAAGCCCTGCTTGTGTTGTTATTCACATTGAGATAAGAAAGCATACAGTCATTCCCTTATTGTAACCAAAGGGACAGAAAACCTTGTAATCAAGTACTTTATCTGCAACCTTCAATGAAGGCCAAAATAACTAGATGGAAAGTTCTTCACAAGTCATTCCAAAATTCTTTAAAAATAAGACAAAATGAAAACAAGAGTAAAAGTAATTAATTTTTCTAGATGTGAATGGCCTTGTCATAAGTGGCCATGGCAGCTTCCTTCAAGGCCTCGCTCATGGTTGGATGTGCATGGCAAACGCGAGCGATGTCCTCACTTGATGCATCATACTGCAATGCTATGGCTGCCTCGTGAATGAGCTCTCCCGCATTGGGTGCCATTATGTGAACTCCCAAGATCTTATCTGTTTCTTTCTCAGCCAAAATCTTGACTAGTCCTTCAGCATCATCTATTGCCTTGGCTCTGCTGTTTGCCAAGAATGGGAACTTTCCAACTCGGTATTCGACGCCTAGGGCCTTCACTTGCTCCTCGGTCTTTCCAACAGACGCAACCTCAGGGTGAGTATAGACAACCCCAGGAACCTTGTCATAGTCCACATGGCCAACCTTACCAGCTATGAACTCCACACATGCAACCCCATCCTCTTCTGCCTTGTGAGCGAGCATAGGTCCAGGAATAACATCACCAATTGCATGAACACTTGGAACATTTGTTACAAACCTTTCATTCACTAAAATTCTCCCCATCTTGTCAGTTTCAACTCCTATCTTGTCCAAATCGAGCCCAGATGTGAATGGATTCCTACCAGCGGATACAAGAACAACATCAGCTTCAAGTGTGGTCTGCTCACCACCAGCTGCTGGTTCAAGGGTCAACTTCACACCATCTCCAGAAGTATCAACTCCTACCACCTTTGTTTTGAGTACAAATTTCATCCCTTGCTTCTCAAGGGAACGCTGGAATTGCTTGCGGATTTCTGAATCCATTGATGGGACAATATCAGGTCCAAACTCAACAACGGTTATCTCAGAACCAAGTCTTCCCCAGACTGAGCCCATCTCAAGGCCAATATATCCTGCTCCAACAACCACAAGTTTCTTTGGGATTTCTGACAGAGCCAGAGCACCAGTTGATGATACTATTTTCTTCTCATCAATGGTAACCCCGGGCAAAGATTTGACATCAGAACCTGTGGCAATGATAATATTTTTTCCTTTCACAACCGTATTCCCGCCATCAATGGTGTCCACTGAAACTTCATTGGGGGAGACGAACTTTCCATAGCCTTTAACATAAGTCACCTTATTCTTCTTGAACAGACCTTCGATTCCTTTAGTCAGATTAGACACGGCTTTGTCTTTCTGGGACATCATGGCAGGCAAATCGATCTGAACATTGTCGAACTTAACACCATGACTTTTAAATGAATGCAGAGCTTCATGGTACATGTGAGACGAATGAAGAAGCGCCTGGACATTAAACGTTCAGTTAGAGCTAAATTTCACCAGCAACTCACACCAACATAATTCAAGGAAGCCACAAAGACCACCTAGTTATACCAAAAGCAACCCAAAAGATACCATTTACTTGACAGAAGCAGTAAATTTTATGACTTATTTACTGGCTCATCAATCACAGGCTCAGATGAAGTTTGAACAAAACCAAGTAAACTAGCACAATTTTGCCCCACATAAGATTTCAATTAATCAACTCAATCCAATCAAAATGAAACTAAAATCACAATCAAGCGACTGAAATCTAACAAAAAAATAACATATGGACCAAACAATTAGATCCAACAGATAGTAAAATCAACCAACAAATCACACACGATTATCAAAATTAAACCTATAATAGATTAAAAACCCTAGCAAGAGTGTAAGAATGAGGAGAGAGAGAGAGAGAGAGAATACCTTGGAGGGTATGCAGCCGACGTTGAGGCAGGTGCCGCCGAGAGCACCGCGCTTCTCGATGCAGGTGGTCTTGAGGCCGAGCTGGGCGGCCTTTATGGCGGCGACGTAGCCGCCGGGTCCGCCGCCGATGACGACGACGTCGTTGTCGTCAGATCCCGAGGAAGCGAAGCCGCGGGAGAAGGAGGTGATGGAGAAGGAGTAGCGGACGGCCTCCGACGACGTGTTGGACAAGTTTCTAGATAGAAGGTAGGCCTTCCGCCGAGCAAAGCTTGCCATGGCCATTTTCTAGGGTTTCTGGTGAAAAATTGAGAGAGCTTTTGGTTTCGCTCAAAGGCTAAAAAAGGCTGGACCTTTCAAATATGACTGAACCAGTGTGAGCCTACGCAGTGGTGCTTGTGTGCTTTTTTGCTATGCACAATTTTATTTTCTGTTAATTGGCTTCTATTATATTCTTTTTTTGGTGATTCTGTGTGCTAAGGTACACAGTACAGTTCCTGGTATAACCGTTGATCGTTTGCCACGTTGACGGTGTAAGTGTGATTTGGAAATGAAACGTAATCGCGGCCGTCGAACGCGATCAGGTTGAGGCTTACCTTATTCCAATTGGTCGCCAATCAATTGATTAAGTGAGTAAGAAGAACACAATCATGTGTCGGCTACCTAATTCTTAATTCAATTTTCATTTTTTTAGTTTTTTGGAGTTGGACATTAATTTTATATAAAAAAGAAGAGTACTAAATGGTAGCCTCACAGAGGCTTAGCATATCACAAACTGGGATGTTTGGTTTAGGAGACGTGCAAGATGATGAGGCTATTTGTCTGCTGCCAACTGAAGCCAATCCAACAATGGACAGTGACCCATAACACTCTCAGGCTTTGTTTGGATTGCGATGAAGCAAACCATAAAGATCAATTTCCCATGGCATGATTACGTTTAAGGTAATGCTCGAATAGTCGAACGTAACAACACTGGAATGAGAAGAAGAATAACAGAATATGAATCAGAGAGGTTGAATCCAATCGATTTAAATCAAGATTGTAAATTATGTTTACAGCTACAGTTCACTCAATTCAATTCAATACAACTCAAAGTACCTACTTCTATCCTACAAAACTGCTGACCGCTTGCTTTGTTCAATAACTATCTGAAACAGCCACAAACAGATAGAAGTTCATTTCCATTTGGAAAGTGAGTAAATACTGAATCACATTCAATTGCCTTCCAGCAAGCTTCTCAACCTTGAAAAACTGCAGTTCCTTAACCTTGGCCCCTCAGAGCGAGGCTCAACAGCACGATCAGGAGAAGAGAGGCATACAACAATAACAGTGAGATTGTCAGCTGCATGCTTGCGTAGTGCTTCTTTCACGAGTTCTCTGGCACACTGTTGCGGATCATTGTGCTTCCTCAGCTCACGCCGAACAAGACTCACTGCATATTGGCTAGACATGACATCCCATATCCCATCACAACTAAGAATCAGAAACTCATCATCTTCTGTTAACTTAACCCGCTGAACCTCCGGTTCAGCAATGAGAGGTGATGAGGAGCCAAGTGATAATTTGAAATCCCAATTTCCAAGGGTTCGGGTGACTGAGAGATAACTATTCAGATACTCACCATCAAAGTAACCACCCAACTGCTCCACCCGCCTACGTTCTGGCAAGTAAGTATGCTTATGATCTTGGGACATATCAAATGCGATTCCTTTCCTGCAAAGAACTGCCCGACAGTCACCAGCATTTGCTACGAGCAACTGCCTTCCAAGTACTAGGGCAGTCAGTGCTGTGGTTCCACATGAACCATCCACACTGTGTTCATCGGCCAAGGCCTGGTCTGCCAGTAAAAATGCTTTCTTATGTGAGTTCTCCAACTCTTTGAAGAAAGCATCATCAAAATCTACTGTATGCGGCAAGTCAGCATCTTCA
This sequence comes from Rosa x damascena, assembly GCA_001662545.1. Lineage (NCBI taxonomy): Eukaryota > Viridiplantae > Streptophyta > Magnoliopsida > Rosales > Rosaceae > Rosa > Rosa x damascena. The sequence goes on from LYNE01000896.1 coordinate 32,497, forward strand.
AAAAATAGTCTCATGGCATTCCTCTTGATATAAGTAGCTGCTTCAGGCCCGCCATGCCCATCAAAAACTGCATAAAATGCACTTGGCAAGGAACTCTTAAAGAGAGGCCCAACATGGGCAGATAGGTCATCAATCCGAATGTGATCGTCATCCATGGAACGCCTTACTCCGATGTCACTATGGCTTCCTGAGTGAATGGTTGGAACAAACTTGACTGCAGGAGTCTCTATTACAGCATTAGCAATGGTCTCTGGGCACCTCACAACCTGATAAAAAAAAAAAAAGCACAGAATTAGATTAGTAGAGGTGTCCTTTATCTCAAAACCAGAATCCTAAAACTGATCATGCAGATACAAACAAATAACAAGTAGACCACTAAGACAACTGACTCACAAAGTAATCATACAGTTTCACCAGTACATTTTTTCTGCAATTAAATAAGCTATATTGAATGCATCAAACAATCCCAAAAAGCAAGCAGCCAACCAATTTCTTAGAATAGTAAGATCACCCAACATTAAGATGGCATACCAGAAACAAACTAAACTCCCAATTTCCTGGCCCACCCATTTAAGCAAAATTCCCAGCAACATACAAGGCAGGTAAGAAAACAAAAGAATCTGCACACAATCTAATCTGATATTATAGAAAATAGAAATTAACAGGTTCAAAACTCTTAACCAACTAATACAAAAAAAGCACGTCTTTCCCAATAAATTTCACACTTTAAATTTCAAGTCACCAGCACATAATCAGAACTTATTTGCCAGGTTTTTCTGGGTATCAAAAAAGTAAAAACCAACTTTCTAAAGGGGATGGGTAGTGTGGGGGCCAGAATTGAAGTCTGCAAAAATATTCTAGGCATCAAAGATAAATACTTTACACTTCGAAATCATCAGGATGAACACCATGAAATTCAGAACAAAACAGAGGGGAAAAAAAACCCAATAAACAAGTAATTCAGTAGACTCTAATTCAACCCTATTAGATTCATAAAACCATCAACCATGTTCGATTTTTGTTCATTCAATTCAATTCAACAAAACAAAAACTGATCTTGAGCATAAACATCAAACCAAAAACAAAATCAACGACTAAATCCCACAAAAACCCAACACCAGAAACTAACACCTTTCAACAAAACAGCAAGCAAATCACTAAATTCTCCACACAAACTCAAAAAATTAAGCTAAAGCAACACAGTCACATACCGATTCGAAGCCCGAAACCTCGGTCGACACCATATTCTGGCAAATAATCTCGGCCTCAGCCACCATATTCTGGCTCACAATCATCCTTAAACACCGTCGTAAAGTCGCGAAATTTGAGAATCTAGGGTTTTCTTCACTAAGGGAATTTAGGGTTTTTTTTTGGTTCTTCGAATTCTAAATCGCTCTGGATTTTCAGATTTTTTGTGTGTTGCAAATGTGAAGCGGATGGGAGAGACTTGGGGTATTTAAGAGGTTGAATATGGAAATTTTTACCGGCTGCAGCCAGTAGCACCGCCTCTGGTTACCGCCACGTGGGCGTGTCTCGACGCGGGCTTTCTGTGGTTCCAGGAGGAAGCGTGTGTTTCACGCGAAGGTCAAGACACGTAACTAGCTGGACGTTACTTGGAATGGGTGTGGTGGTTTGACGGTTCTGCCCCTGGTGCGTTAACTTTTGCGGCTGTTGGTTTCCGATTCCTACTTGGAAATTGTGCGGTTTTCGCTTTCCTTTTACGGATAGACAACTAAACAGTGGGGCACCAGGCTTCTCCTTCACGCCTTTTTTTTTTTTTTTTTGGAGATTTTATTTTTCGCAATTTTTTTTTTAATGGGGATTTTTGTTAATATTTCAGTTTTTTGTTTATTGACAATGGAAAACAAAAAAAAGTCAAGATCAATAATTTCTAAAAATAATATAATCATTCCACGTCTCGTTACAATTTGTTAAGTTCTGTTTTGCAACTTGAAAGAAAGTTGCATAAGTTTTCAAGAGGTCTTGGATTTCAAACTTTTTAATTTGGAGTTAATACTCTAAAGTTTTAGTCATGACGCTGTTTAGTTTGGAATTTTGGATGTTGAATCCAAGAATGAGTCTTGATATCCAAAGTCGAGTTTCAAGTTTATGAGAATTGCTCTAAAGTGTGAGTTTATCTCCAAGAGTTTAAATTGATATCCGAAGTTCGATTGTGATGTTCGGATGTAAATGTCATTTCTTTAGCCCGAACTCGAGTGATAAAATCATCACGTGTCTTTTGAAGTATTTTAAAAAAACTAGAACATTGAAATCATCATGTCATTCCTTTTACTATTACTCAAATTTTACAATAAACACAAGGGTTTCAAGACAAGCAAGGTCATTGTGTACTTTTTGGTAGCTTTCAATACGTGTCATAAAAAAAGAAAAGAAAAAAAGTACGTGTCCTTGATCTAGCATTTGATTTTGAGGGGCCTCTTGAATTTTTATACCAAATCAGATTTGAAAACTAAGGAAAGGTTATGTATATCATTATCATTGAAGAATGATGAAGAAGAAATGTAGCCTGAATTGCTGCCCTCATTTCTCACATGATTTCATAACAAGCGTAAATGATTTGTATGTTCCTTCAAAACCGCCATTGAATTATGCTAAACGTTTTTCTGACTTCATATTAATTATTAGGTTTAGCAGAAGGACCATGTTGATTAAAGAAAGGGCAAATAGTGACTATGAAACTTTATTTTGGTGCTAGTACCTTAAATTCATATACAAAAGGATTGCGTGCTAAATGGGGTTAGCTTTTCTTAGTTGTTGCCTTGTTGGATTTCAAAGTGGCTGCCGTCACCATTTGAGCACTTGGATTCCATTTAATTGTTCAAGGCCAAAAGACTAATCAAAGTTACTTGGCTCACAAGTCTTCTTTCCTCCCCAAGTCTTTTCTCGTATAGTTTTATGTAGCAAAAGCTTGTCTTTTTGGTTATTGTTATCCAAATATCGGATGAACAGTTGAAAGGAGCTTAAGCCAAAAAGTCAATCAACTAGCTAGCCCTGATCAATATGCCGACACATATCTTCTTCCTTAATTTAGAAGGTTGAGTTTGGGAAGTGCAAATGCTCCTAGATAGACCAGCATGGAAGCACACCATTTAAAAAATTATGTGGAATAAGGTCGGACCGTTTCACTATCACACCTAAAACCAACAACTGCACTGAATTGGACCAAAACACTCCATTGATTTTTGGTTAGGTTCGATGGTCAGTTTGATAGTTTTGCAACCACTGAATTCGCCGGATAAACTTAAAACGAAGTAGCTAGTTCTACACCGAGTCCACCCCTGCTGCAGCCAATTCTCAAATGAGTCAAATCTGCCATACTCAACTACTCACATATATCTTTCTACTTCAGTGTAGTTAAAACCAAGGTTCTAAATCTCTGCGATATTTCCGATATATCCCCCGATATCTCCTTTTTTCGACGGACCGATATATCTAGGGGGTAAATATCTTATCTGTCACCGTTTCT
>LYNE01000896.1:57719-81603 GCA_001662545.1 Rosa x damascena
CTTGTCTAATCGACTTGAACTTGACCTAATAAACTTTACACAATGCCAAATTGCATCAATCCCATTCTGTAATTCTTTGATTCCATCCTTGACAATCAAATTGATGACGTGACATGCACATCGAAGGTGCAAGAAGTCCCCATCAAAGCTTAAAGTGTTCATGTTCCTCAGCCTTCTTTTCATGTAGACAACTGCTTAGTCATTTGCACTAGCATTGTCCACTGTGATAGTGAACACCTTATTGATATCCCATTCCCTCAAACACTGCTCCAGTACCCTCCCTATATCTTCCCCTTTGTGACTGGTAATTGAACAAAAGTTAATAATCCTTTTGTGCAATTTCCAGTCGCTGTCCAAGAAATGGGCAGTGACCACCATGTAGTTAATGTTCTGAATTGATGTCCAAGTGTCAGTGGTCACACTAACTCTCTTTGCATGCTGTGCAAAGATCGACATCATCTTTCCCTTCTCAGATAGGTACAATTCCCACAATCCCTTGGCCACTAACTTTCCACTTGGTTGAATCCACTTTGGCTGAGCTTCTAGCATAAATGCTTTAAACCCAGAACCCTCCACATGCCTAAAGGGAAGTTCATTCCTTATGATTATCTTGTACAGCTTCTCATCTATCCTACCATGATTAAATCTGTGATATTGTGGAGCCCCGGAAACATTATCCCTAGATAATATGGTCTGCCCTTTCTTGATTGGTTTCTCAAATAGAGGGTTAACCTTGCAGTTTCTTCCATGTGACCAGCAAGAACTGGTTCCATTCTTTGAACTTAAAGCATGAACTAATGCTTTATAGTAGTTGCATTGTGCATTACTAGGGTCAGGCTTGCCATCAGGGAGCAAAGGCCTTGTAAAACACTCCCATACTCGACTCTGTTTCCTACCCTTTGTGGTCTTATCTACTTCTTTTCTTTTGCCCAGCCCCGCAGTAGCTTCCACCGATTCAGGATCTAGATTTGGTGTTTTAGTTGGGGTTGTGGTGGGAACTAAGTTAGGTGTTTCAGTTGGGGTACTATTATCTATTGGTGGTAAGTTACCTACTGGTGGTAAAGGGTTTTGGTTATCATTTGGGGAAACACTAACAGATTGATAACTTCCAGTAACCATGTTTGAAGTTATGGAAGGGGATGAACAACAATTACTTCCTGACCTACTTGTAGAAGCCATGGTCTGCAATCATGTTCAATTTATACTTAAAAGTTAAAACTTTAAAAGCAACATACAATTAAAAGCAACAGCTTCATACTTTGCAATCATGTTCAGTTTATACTTAAAAGCAACAGCTTCATACTTTGTAATCATGTTCAGTTTACAATTATACACACAGAAAGTCACAAAATAATTAATAAGAGAACAAGCAGAAACTTATTCACACAGAAACTCTCAAAGTCACATATTAATTAATAAGAGTACAAGCAGAATAGAAACTTCATGTTCAAATAATCATAAACACCCATACACAAAGTCACAAGAAGATACTTTAAGTTCAAATAATCAAAACCCAACCAAGCACACACAAGTTTAGACGTTTAGTTACCTAATCAAAGACCTCGATCACCTCCCTGCCTCAGGATAAACTGATAAAGCCTCAACTGAAATCCATGGTCAATTCCTGATAAACTGATAAAGCCTCAACTGAAATCCATGGTCAATTCCTTTTTTTTTCATACAAATTAGAGCAAAAGGAGTAACAAGAGTAAAAAACTAAAAGGAGATCGATTTTACCTAATTATTTGTGCTCGGAAACACCAATTGAACATCGTATAAGTCTCTGAGCAACCACTTCAACCAAGCAAGTAAAGCAACTGATCTAGGGTTGGTCGAACGATTTGGGGATTTCAAAAATCAAACTCAATCTGGGTTGAAGCTTATGTTGGTGCGGTTCGCATCAATGATCGATTGTTGTTTTTGGGATTGGATTGGGGCTGGGTTGGTTCTGAGAGGAAGAGAGGGTCGAGACTTGGTCGAACGATTTGGGGATTTCAAAAATCAAACTCAATCTGGGTTGAAGCTTATGTTGGTGAGGTTCGCATCAATGATCGATTGTTGTTTTTGGGATTGGATTGGGGCTGGGTTGGTTCTGAGAGGAAGAGAGGGTCGAGACTCGACAGAGAGAGGCTGCGGCCACAAGTCGCAAATGACCTAATCTGAGTGACCCCTCTTAGGTTAACCCAATCTCCACTAAGATCCAATGGCTATCCTTCAAAGATGCTAGAAATCAACGGCTTAAAACATACCTAGTATTAAAAATAAATAAAAAATAATACAAGTATATATGTACGGTTGGTACGGTATAACCGTATAATTGATTTTAGCGTACCGATACCGAGCCGCGTATGCGTATATGGTACAGTAAACCGAACCGGATCTTCCGGTTACCATCCCAGTCGGCACCGACGGCGGCGGTTCGGCCGGTTTCGGCAGGTTCGGGAATTTCAGCCACCCCTACTTGGCAGTGGATACTAAAATTATTTAATGATCTTGAGAGTGTAATTAATACCATGAGTCCATGACTTAAATTCTTAAAAACTGTCGCTTTTTGTTGTTCACTAAAAAATTTTGTTTATGCGTTTAGAGGATGAGCTAGCTCGATATTTGCTTCTAATGTTTTAATTAATTAGTCCCTTCTAATGATCGAGGTCTTGACTTAATCGCTCCTAAATTGTATGAGTACGTAAGGTTAATGCAGTGTGTTTGTCTAGCCTCTCGGTTTTGTTCTGAATCTTGAAAAAAAAAAAAAAATTGAAATATCCTTTCCTCATTCCTAATAAGATTAGTTTCCTAGTTTTTTTTTAAGATTCCTAATGACTCGATGAGATTGTGCTCCATATAAGGCACCAATTGAATTGTACGTATTTTCACAATTCATAATTCGACGATCTCAACGAACCATGTTTTCCAGGGCTTTTAGGTAACCTAAAACAAAATCCAGTGCCCAAAGCTCCATGTTAGACAAGTTACATGAGACGCTTGGGATGCTTGAGAAAAATGAGATTGGACTAGAGAAGATGGCTGCTGTTGAATTTGAAAGGGCCAAAAATTCGCCAGAGCAAAAAATAAAAGCTGTGCTATACAATGTTTGAAGAGGAAGAGGATGTTCGAAAAGCAAATAGAGAAAGTTGGAAATTTCCGATTGCGAATCCATAATCAGATGATGTTCCTACAAGGTGAAAAAATGAAGGCAATGCAGATCTAGGAAGCTTTGTCAACTCCAATTGGTTCAGCTGCTGATTTTGATGATGATGCATTGGTAACAGAACTTGAAGAGTTCGATCGAACATGCAATTAGTTCCTGCAACTACAACTACAACTACAGTTCTTCCAGGGATTAGGCAACCAACTCATCCTATTCCCCACAAGCGCGAAGAAAATGAACAGGTTGCTTTGTAGGGTGAGATGGCAATATAGGCAGCTTACACAATGCATGTGGTGGTAGTCTTTGAATTTTCTGATGCTTTATCGAGTGTTTATGCTTGAAAGTTGAAACATTAATTTAAATTGCATTTTATTGTTTGAGCCCAAAAGTAATTTTGGCAAGATCCTTTAGTGGATTTAGCATAGCAGGCCGATACCTGCGGCCCAAAAATAAGCCTACTTGGGTTTGGGTTACAGCTTCACCCATTTCGTAATCCATAAGGAAAACGAGCCCTTATTGGAGTCAAGTAGCAGAGATTGAATAGGAAACTTCAATCAATAATCATTCTATGGCAAGGAACAGTCGAAACCCTAGGTATAAATGCCAGGTTTCAAGGACGAATTAAGGACAACTCTCAAATCAACTAATCGCACAGATTATCAAAGCCTCCCCGGAGCATACCTTTAACCTAGTTGAAAACCCGGCGACCGTACTTCTAGTCCTAGTCTCTCCAAGAGCCGACTGCTAGTGCTACTGCCACCGATACTACCAGCGAAGCAAGGGTAACGCCCTCGCAACCCAGCGAAGCTAAAGTCACGCTTTAGCAAAACCAGTGCTTTCTCCAAACTTCCCGGTGATTGCTCTGCTCAACCTGCAACGTTTGAGTATCGATTCAGTGTCGCAAAGAGATCACAACCAAAGCCCTTACCCGTAAGGCAAGAAGTCCTTTTCCGAAAGGCAGAGAAAAGAGCCTTGTGATGAAGTTGGTGCTCTCCTCGTCCACAACGCTTGATTCAAGAAGTCAGGTCAAGGGACTCCCCGACGACTGCACCCCACGGTGTTGGCACGCCTGCGCAATCACACGCTCAAAAGAGACAGTTGCAAGCCAACTGGTTTTGGAGCCAAACATTTTGGCACACCCGATGGGACTTGGATAACGTTTCTTCGTGAACGTAACCATTGGGAAGTCAAGCGAAAACCTTTACCAAAAGGTTTACGCTAACTGCTCAAAGCATAAGACCTCCAGTTACAGACAACATTCTCGCGCGGACTGTCGTGGTCTTTCTGAAGAACAAGTGACTCAAAGGTTTTCTCACCCCCAATCATCCGACATGTCGACTGAACAGGGAGAGAATCACCCGCCCGCTATTGAGGGTCAGAATGTCACTACTAACCAGGCAAGTGAGCCTGTTAACACTACCGTGGTCTCCAATGCTGCGGAAAGTGAAGAAAGAGAGGCTTTCATTCCGAAGCCTATTCCAGAGGGAGCGACCTTAGAGGAAAAGCTCGCGATCATCATGGAGAATAACGAGACACACCGAAAAAAGGTAGCTGCTGACTTTGACAGGGAAATCGCTAGGACAGACCAGCTCATACGATAGCTAGATCAACGCATTGCCCAGCGTGCTGAGGATACTAAGCAACAAATTGCACGATCTGAGAATGCAATAAGGGCCCATGCCAGAGGTATCGCTGATGAGCATAGTCAGCGCCAAAAGGAAGTCATGGAAGCTATCGCGAGCCAAGCCAAGCAGACCGCGTCAGATTTGGCAGGCCTTCGTGAGGATGGTTCTAACCTTGCAACAGAGGTCGCCATGCAAAGAGCCGAGTTGAACCAGGCTACAGAGGTATTGAACAAAGCTTTAGGGGATCCTAAGGCCATCCTCGGATCACTTGGCTAGCCCTCCGGTTCTGGTAAATATATACCACCAAATGCTCGGGAGAAAGCGAGCAGCAGTACGGCTACTCCATCGAAAACGGCTACTGCAGCATCAGCCAAGAATAAGGAAAGAGCTTTGGTGATCGGCGGGAACAAGGCCATTCCACCAGCCCAGCAAAAGGATAAGATTCAGAAAACCGGTGATGGTACTCCTGATGATCCTGTTGTGTTTACTCAGTACGACAGTGACGGGGGAGAATGTCTATCATGAACTCCCAGACAATTACTATGGCATTGATCAGACAGGCAACCCGATCAAGATAACAGCTCTGGTAAAAGATGCACCCATGCCAGCGGTAACTCTTTAACAATCTGCTAATCCTCGGACCATTCACCTCGGAGAAGGAATAGCGCCTACCGGCCAGACCGTACCATTGCAAACTGCCCGCCAGACTATGGCGATGCCTCCTCCCCCTCCCGAACCAGATTACTTGAGACGCGAAGAAGTTGAGGAGATGATCAGGTTGGCTAATCCTAGGGCCCACCTAGATTGAGTTTATGAGGTGCATTTCCCACCGCATATTATGCTCGCGCCTTTTCCCAGAGGCTACAAAAATATCATATTTTCTACTTTTTCAGGGGAAGACACGGAGAACGCGACAACTCATCTGGCCAGGTTAGGGTACAATGCAGCCAGTATCAGAATGATGAGATCCTCAAGTGCAGGATCTTTGGCACTTCTCTTTCTAGAGATGCTTTCAGATGGTTTTTTAAGCTCCGCCCAGGATCAGTGGCTGATTGGCCAGCAATGGAAAAGCTCTTCCGAGAGACTTTTGGAGCCATAGAGCCTGAAGTTGACTTGGCTTCTCTCACTCAAATGGCTCAGCAATCCATCGAATCTGCCGTAGCGTATCTCCAACGCTTCCAGATTCAGAAAGCCAAATTAAATATGGTGTTACCAGAGAAAGAACTAGTTAAATTGGCCATCAAAGGCTTGGCCGCTTGGAGCCTCGCCAGCAAAAAAAGCAACATGGCAGCATGATCCAGTCAATGGGAGAACTCATCACAGAGGTGGGCAGCTTTGAACATCTTCTCAGAGAGACTGACGCGAGAAAAAATGCGTCCAAAGGAACATATGTGCCAGGCAAACACTACACAGTAGCAGCGCTGAGTTACCAGCCGAATACTTATGATCCCTACTACCACCGTCCTAGTGAAGAAATGTTCCAGGATGAAGAAGAGGAGAATGAGGAGAATGATGTCTCTGCTTTTAAGTTGACAGGAAGGAAGAACACAGCCTTGAAACAACTAAAGATATCCAAGGAACCTGCCAAACTCAAATCTGTGGCCTTCACCAAACCTGAATTCGCGACGTATACATATGATGCCAATAAGGCACATGAAATTTTAGATGAGATGATCACCGCGAAGATGGTGAAAACAGACTTTGGACCTTTTCCTCGTCCAGATCAGCTAAAGGGTAAAAAGTACTGCAAATTCCACAACTTGTGGAATCATAACACAGCTGATTGTGTGAAGCTGAAGGATCAGATTCAGGTATGGCTCAATAATGGTAGTTTGCAGGTGGAAACTCCAGTGATCGCGGCAACGCTTGTAGATCTGAACCCTTTTCCAGATACCGGAGTCAACATGGTTGATGTGAACTGGCCTAAGCAGAACCAGAGGAAACCAACCCTAGACTTGGCCACCAGGAAAAAAGAAGAAAATAAAGACGAGGTCCCGGGGAAAAGGAAAGCTAAATCCACTAGCGAAGCCTCACCAGTAGTCCTTTGTTCGCGATGCAAGGAAGAATGTGGCATCCAAATGTCACGTGAAGAGAACGAGCAAACATTTCACTTTGGTTCTTTCCCACCAATCAAGTGGACTTCGCCATCACGAAATTATCAACCTGCGAGCCCCAGAGCAAGAGACAAAATCGAGTCACCGTCATCCCCAAGGGACTCCAACTTGTTCACAAAGCTGAAGGCAGCTGCAGCAGATCAGAAGTAAAATGACAAGGCTAGGAATGAACATAAGGAGGTCTTGACCAAACCGTACATTCCACCTTCTTCAACGTCTTCCATAAAGGAAGGCAAGTGGTATACCATAGCGAAGGGTAAAGCAGTGGAGATCAGTCCTTCCAAGAAAGGAAAGCTGCAGCGTAGGTTTGGAGAAGCCAAGCGAACGCTGGAGGCTCTGGATCAGGGTTTGATCAAACCCTCGCAACTGGTCAAATCTCCTGAGCAATATCAGAGAGAGATGGAGGCATTAGCCGCTAAGCCATTGGTGGCTCCCCGCAGTTTTCAGAAGCAAGCACGCTCGGAGTCAGGGGCCTCTAAGCCTAGTGTCTTCTGCAGGATCACTAAAGAGCGAACACCTCCGCCAGCTAGGAGGGAAACCTCACCAACTAAGCGGCCACATGTCAGGCGCAGGTTATTTCGCGAGGAAACAGACACCGAAACCTCTGTCTTTGAGAGACTGGGGGGGGGGGGGGGCAAGGACAACACTGCAGAAGCGTTACAGTGGAGATCTAAAAAAGTCCAAAGTGTAGTGGTCGCGCCCCCAAAACAGAGTACAGCAGGGGAGGCGATGCAGGAACATAAGCAGTGTGATGTAAAAGGCCTTACGGAAGAGTCATTGGTAGACCGTTTGGCTAAGCAGTTCAACACCGACATCCCGCCTAATGAGCCCAAGCTCAACCTTGAAGAGGACATGGACGAGACAGATACAGTTGATACCTCTTGAAACAAGGTTTACGTGCTTGCAGCAAAATACGCACCGCCAGTCGCCGCGCAAGAATGTATTGAAACTGAGGAGAACAGTGAAAATCCTCTACAGATTACTTCAGCGGCAACGACAGCTAGAGAGGAGGCTGTGTTACTGGAAACAGAGGACGCCAACGGCAAGGAGTTCTTCATGAGCTTTACAAGGCCAACCCCAGCCATAGTTCAACACATGAGGCCTCTGTACATCACGGCGGAGATTGGTGGTACCAAGGTTGGCAAAATCATGGTTGATACTGGAGCAGCAGTCAATGTCATCACAATAAGGACCATGCATTTACTTGGGATTAAGAAAGAGAAGATCCAGTCTACGTCTCTCACGCTCAAGAACTTCGCGGGGACTGTAATGAAAACATTGGGTTTATTGTTCCTGCGCGTCAAGGTAGGCCCCGCAGAGGGCGTTTATGCTTTCTTCGTAACAGATTGCTACGTGGCTTACAGTGCCATTCTAGGCAGGGACTGGATTCACCGGAGTTACTGTGTTCCGTCAACTCTTGATCAGGAACTGATTATGTGGAATAGGGTAACAGACAAAGCTGAGATGGTTAAAGTAGATCCTCGCCTATTCTCTGTTTCCGCGAATTATGTAGATGCCAGGTACTACTTGGAGCCTATTACTCCATTGCAGGTCAGTGGCATCGATGACAAAGGCCGCCCCACAGGGGTGATGGCCTCTGAATTGTCACAGTGGGGGCTCACGCTCGCAAAGGAAGGCTTGGAAAGGCCTGGCCATGCTGTGCCCAAACCCTTAAACGATTGATAGATTACAACCTTCCAGAGGAAGGCGTAGACGCCTTCCACTCGTTGTACGAAAGACTATCCTTGTACTTGGTGGAAAAAGAGGCCTATGATCGAATCGTGACCTTAGAAATTGTCAACGAAGAGTTCTCAGACCAAGATCAACAAGAAGATGAAGAAGAGATTCAGCTAGCTCCGGCAACGCTGGATGATAATCCTCCTAAGGTCAGAGACCCTACCGAGAAGGTCAATCTTGGAACAGTAGATGAGCCTATGGAAGTGGCTATCAGCGCCTATTTAGAGCTTAGCGAAAAACAGAGGCTCATTGACTTATTACTGGAATTCAAAGACTGCTTCGCGGAGAAATATGAGGACATGCCAGACCTGTCACCGGATTTGGTATGCCATCAGCTACCTACACTCCCTGACAAGAGGCCTGTGAAGCAAGAGCCGCGAAGAATAAACTCTGAGACCCAAGTCCTGGTCAAAGAGGAAGTTGAGAAGATGCACAAGTCAGGCATCATCAGGGTAGCCAAATACAATCAGTGACTATCCAACATAGTGCCAGTCCGCAAGAAGAATGACAAGATGAGGGTCTGCGTGGACTACAGAGACCTTAATGTCACTACACCTAAAGACGTCTACCCCATGCTGGTCGTGGATATGTTGGTAGACGCAGTAGCGGGACACGAACTATTGTCCTTCATGGACGGAACTGTAGGGTATCACCAGATTCCGGTCGCGGAGGAAGACAGACATAAGACAACGTTCCGTTGCCCATGGTTCGTGGGTGTTTTTGAATACGTGCCCATGCCTTTTGGATTGAAGAATGTGGGGGCAACATATCAGAGAGCCATGGACCTGATCTTCCATGATATATTGGGGAAGATTTTGGGGTTTATAACGATGACGTGGTGGTGAAATCGCAGAAGAGAGGAGACCATATCATGGATCTTAGAAAGGTCTTCGAGAAAATGCGGCAACACAAGCTTAAGATGAACCCCGCCAAATGCGTCTTCGGAGTTCAGGCAGGTGACTTTCTAGGATTTATAGTCCACCAGAGAGGAATTTAGATCCCTGAGGATAAGGCAAGCACAGTCATCAACGCGTCTCCCCAGCGAACAAAGGAGCTACAACGATTGCTGGGTAAGATCAATTTTCTGCGGCACTTCATTTCTAACTCTGCAGGTAAAATCCAGCCCTTTTCCCCACTACTGAAGTTGCAGGGACAGAACGAGTTTGTATGGGAGTCTACACATCAAGAGGCTTTTGACAAAATTAAGGCCTATTTGGCGAGCCCGCTAGTACTTGTTCCACCTAGAGCTGGATTCCCATTGAAGCTGTATATATCAACAGCTGAGGCTTCCATTGGAAGCCTACTCGCTCAAGATGACGAGGAAGGCGTCGAACATGCCATCTTTTACCTCAGTAGGACACTCACAGATTGCGAAACTAGGTATACTCTAATGGAGAAGCTGTGTCTTACTCTATATTTCTCAGCGTGCAAGCTATGGCACTACATGTTATCCTTTAATACTTGCATCATTGCTCAAACCGACCTGGTTAAATATATGTTGTCGCGACCTATTCTGAGATGTCGCATTGGTAAGTGGGTGTTGGCCTTATCTGAATTCTCGTTACAATACGTTCCACAGAAAGCAGTGAAGGGACAGGCCATTGCAGACTTCTTAGCGCATCACCCTACGTTGGATGTCCCAACAATGAAAGAATTAGAGATAGCGATTACCACCACGCGACCAGATTTGGCGCGCATTCCGGAATATGCTGTATGGTATCAAGCCACAATCTCCCTTCAACCCTGGGTATTGTTTTTTGATGGCTCACGCACAGACGCCCTATCAGGGGCAGGAGTGGTTCTGGAAAACCCAACATGCGATCGTTTTTCCTATTCTTTCTAGTTGGAGTTTAAGTGCACCAATAACTAAGCAGAGTATGAGGCCCTCATTATCGGCCTAGAGGTATTACTGGAGCTGGGAGTGAGAGACATCCAGGTTCGTGGTGACTCTTTGCTCGTGATCAACCAACTTCAAGAAAAGTACAGGTGTGTCAGCTGCTTGCTCGTACCATATTTGAATCGCGCCGTTGAGCTGCTCGACCAATTTGATGACGTGGGTTTGGAGCACATTCCTTGAGAGCGCAACTTCGCGGCCAATGAACTCGCTCAACTAGCTACAGGAATTACATTGAAATATGGGGTCCGCGAGCACATTCTGAAGGTTAAATGACGCACGCTGCCTTCGTGGCTTGTGCGACCTAACCGGCTTGATGAGCCGGTTGTCACGGTCCTAGAGCCTATTGATGTAGATTGGCGCATCCCTTTGATAGACTACCTCAAGCAGCCAGACCCTACTACAGACAAGAAGATCCGTTTCCTTGCTTTAAATTACTTCCTCAGAGGCGAAGAGCTACGTCGACGCGATGAAGATGGTATCGATTTCAGGTGTGTCTATGGCCGCGAAGCAAAACGGTTAATGCGGGAAGTGCATGAAGGCGTGTGTGGCGCCCATCAAGCGGGTCCAAAGATGCGTTGGCTTATCAGGAGACATGGCTATTATTGGCCCAATATTCTGAAGGACTGTATCGCATTCGCGAAAGGATGCCAAGATTGCCAGGCACATGGACCAGTCCAGCACATCCCCAATATTTCCATGCAGCCCATCATTAAACCTTAGCCTGCGCGGGGTTGGGCTCTGGACTTGATCGGCATGATTCACCCACATTCTTCACTCCAGCACAAGTTCATCATCGTCGCTACCGATTTCTTCACTAAGTGGGTGGAAGCTGAGCCTTTGAAGGAGGCTTCCGGTGCCACCATTTGCCAATTCATCTTTCGCAATATTATTTGCAGGTTTGGCATTCCCGAGGTTTTAGTGTCTAACAGGGGGGGGGCAGTGTTCATGGGTGGCGATGTCAAGAAGCTTGTCAATGATTATGGCATCCAATTTCTCCATAACACGCCTTATTATGCCCAATCCAATAGTCAAGCAGAGGCCAGTAACAAGATCATCATTACTCTGTTGAAAAAATTACTCATGGAGAACCCTCGCCAGTGGCATGACACATTGGATGAGACGTTATGGGCTTATCGTACCTCTAAGCGGAACCCTACAACCACCACCCCCTATGCCTTAATGTTCGGCCACGACGTGGTTCTCCCTTTGGAGATCAATGTTCAGTCTCTGCGCGTCCAGGATCAACAGCATTTGATTGGTGAAGATTATGTCCAGGCTATGTGGCAAGAGCATGAACACCTTAGCGGGAAGCGCTTTGAGGCTTTGGACACCTTGGTCAAGGAAAAGCAGTGGATCGCTCGCGCCTACGATAAGAGGACGCGTGGTCGCAGTTACAAGGAGGGTGAGCTCGTTTGGAAAGCAGTCCTTTCATTTGGCGAAAAGTTGACCGGCCGCGGTAAATGGACTCCTCGCTGGGAAGGACCTTTTGTTATTCACCGAATTATGGAGCGCGAGGCTTTTTACCTCAAAGATCTCGACGGCGACCTCCACTGCAACCCCATCAACGGCAGGTTCCTGAAGAAATATTACCCCAGTGTTTGGGCGTTTGAAGACCCACCAGATTCAGCTGTTCCCGGAATAGGGGGGCAAACCTAGTCTTCTTTGGCTTGCTCCTTCCTTCCCTTTCGGCCAATCTGTGGCTTCATCCTCATGTATTCGCTCCACCTAAGAACACTAGGGGGGCAACACTCTATGCATCTAGGCCAAATGATTGTGGCCATTACATTGTGCATCAAATTAAATTAATTTTAGTTCCTTTCTTTTGAGATTTTCTTTCAATTTTCTTATGCATCTAGGCCAAATGATTGTGGCCATTACATGGTGCATTAAATTAAATTAATTTCAGTTCCTTTCTTTTGAGATTTTCTTTCAATTTTCTTAACAATATGTGTTAGGAATATATGTAAGGGCCTATACCAGAGGCCTTATTATTTTCAGCAAATGATAAAAATTTGGAAATTTCGTACATAAAGTGGCTTTGCGGCCAAAAGCAATACAATGTGTTCAAAAATTACATTTGCAGTTTACAAAGCCAAAAAGTGGCTAAACATTATAAGGATTTCAGATCTTCTAAGAGCGTCTGGATCTTGTGGTAGGAAGAGGCAGTGAGAGGGATTCTTACTCTTCCTCTCTTCACCCACATCTCTTGACTCCGGGCTGCAGCTGCTATCGTCTGTACTAGAAGAAGAGGGAAGGAAATAATCCATCGCGGCCCTTCCAGTTGGTTATCCTCCGGGATGGAGATGGAATCAGCACGTCAGTGCAACCCAGTTGCCTCATCTACCTCCAGGGAAAAAACAGAAGCTTGTGCGTCCGACCCTGGAGGTAAGCTGCGGAAGAAGAACGGTAGGCCTCGAGTGGCCTTCCGCCCTTCTTCGTTTTGCTCCTCGCAGGGAAATCTAAGGAGAGGGAATCCCCAGAATATGGTATCCCGCGCTAGGAGCCCCTTGTGTTCCTCAGTCTAGGTGGAACCGGAGAATCCCATCCGGAACTGCAGAGACCAAAGACACGAGGTTGAAGTTAGATTAGGCCATAAGGCCTACCCAGGCATTGAGATTAAGCCATAAAGCCTAAAAATTAGAGGCTAAGGGTGAGATCGTGAGGAGAAGATTTCAGAAACAGAAGGAAAAGGAGCAGGACTTGCAGAATTATTTCTGGGTTAGCCATGTTTGTGTATGTGTTCGCTTCTCCAAAGTGTAACTATTTATAGGGCCAACCTCAGTGGCTTCAACCTTTCGATGGGCAGTTGAAACAATTCAACACCATCAATACCGATTGAATTGAATGCTATGCTCTCGGAAAGAATGAAATTTGAAGACGCGTGGGAAACGGAGCAGTCTTCGAGGAGGTAATTGCTCGAGGTTATCTTTTCAAACGATTTTAATAGGCAATAAAGGCAAAGTTGAGCGCTTAACTGCCTGTAATTCCAAAATATTTGGGCCAAGAAATGTGGGCTGAATATTTCACTAAACCATAAATGATAATATTAATATTAATATTGTTCATACAAAATAATGGGCCTAATATTAGAGGCCTAAAACCCTCGACCTGCATAAGTTAGGCAAAGGAAATGTTCATCCAGGCGAAAGCTGGCATCGGCAGCAGCTTGAGCGGCCTGTTGGGCTGTTAGGCGAGCTTGGGTCAGTTCTTGAGACAGCGCCTTAAAAGCGGCTAAGGGTTGCTCCAGTTGGGCTTCCTTATGGGTGAGCCTGGCAGTGACAGCTGTTAATTGGGCATGAAGATCTTGAATCTGGGTTCTGAGATGGTTCCTTGTAACCGTCAAGTCCCTAATAAGAGTGCCCCGGTCGCCTAAGAAATCGCGAGAGGTATCTGTTTGTTGAGTAAGGGTCAGATAGTGGGCTTGGGTTTGCCTGGCCTGCGCGGTCGCGGCCGCCTTGTCGTTGAGCCATTGGGGGAGATCCTGCAGCAGTTGATCGATATCAAGGAACTGGGCTTCAGTGATGGCTCCCTCGAGGAGAAGTACAGTCAGATACTCCAAAACTCTCGCGGGCGCACCGGGTGTCAGAATATCAGGTCCCAGGAGACGACGTAGGCCTTCTCTAGCATCATCTATAACTCCGGGAGGAGTCACTTCAAGTACGCGAGCCAGCCTTTCAAGTCTGGAGGGAGGCCCAGGCGGCAGATTTGGGGCAGCAGCAACAGGAGCCTCGAGAGGCTCCGCGATAGGAACCGCTTCCAGCACCGGCTCAGGGTTCACTTCATCTTCTACTTCATGTGCTTGGGGGGTATCAGGGACATGCTCTTGATTATCCGCGTCCACGCCATCTGGTTCAGCAAGATTTTCGCCAAGCACCTCTACAGCGGCCGCAGCCACTTCCTCGATAGGGGAAGGATTCTGTTTTCCAGTAAATAATTACAGTGTCAAAAGGTTAAGGTAAGAATCAGAATATGAGGTGAGCAAAAAGGTATACCTCTGGAATAGGTGACTCGGGAAGGATTGCTACTGGCACTGGATCTTGATCTACCTCACCAGAAATTGGAACCGAGTCAGGCGCTACTTGTTCCATGATAGGTACTACGGGTGGTTGCTCGCGAGGGGTGTCCGCGAGAGGTATCCTTTCCTCAACCTCAGGCAAGCTGTCGTCGATAACTAGAACTGGTACTAGAGCCAATTGCATGTTTGCAGCATTGGTTTGAGGTGGAGGATTGTTAGAATTAGTCGGCGTCGGGGCCTGTGAAGCAGACGCATCTTCACCAACAGCAGAGGATCCTTCCCCAGCTTGTCTAGAAGACCTACGACAAACCTATAAAGGAGGAGTGTTATACGGTCATACATAATGAGACAAAGATGCCAGTGCTCGCTTTAAGTGTATTACCAGTCGATCAGCGATTGGTTCATCTTCTGCCCACGGATCAGTTCGAGGGTCAGCGCGACTGCACTTTCAAACCAAAGCGGCGGCAATCTGTCGGGATTTAAAGATTAGACTTGGAAAGAAAACGTCAAGACCTCATAAGGGGAAGATCCTTACTATTTGTGGGTCATCATCATCAGAAGAGGAGTCTTCGACTTCAGGTTCCGTCACTATGGCTTTCTGCTTCGCGGCCTGGCCAGTGGCCGGAGAAGCATTAACTGTGCGGCTGCCGGAAGGTGGCACATTTTCCTGATGCAACAGAGTTTGAATTAGGAAGGGAAGAGCGGATAGTGAGAATGAAGAACAATCTAAGGCAATTACCTCTTGAGGGGGCTCGCGGATTACAATCCCAGCCTGGATGGGGCGTGGAGCTCTCGCGGCTTGCGGAGCCGGTTCAGGTGGCGGGGGTTGTGCCTCGGCTTCAGGAAAGTGAGCAAGCAACTCAGTGTCAACATCATAGGGATATCTCAGTTCTGCAAAGATGGCCGTGAAGAGTTCGTCATCCCTTTGTCCCCAGCAGTTGACAGAGACTTCTGACCACCATTACTCGTACCCTTCGGCGTTCCCATCAGGGTTCTAAAAATCGGCCTAGGCGGCCGACTAGGCGGCGCCTAGGCGCTAGGCGGCTATAGGCCGTTCCGATTATGGCCTAGTCGATCGAGCTAGGCGTGAGGGAGAAAATCGGCCGCCTAGGCGGGCTGGGCGGCTCCTAGGCGGGTTGGGCGGCCCCGGCTTGGCGTTGGGCGGTCGGCAACTAGGCGGACTGATGCAAATCATAACCACATCTCTCTCCACCAACCTCTCACTCCCGCCGCTTCTCCTCCTCCACATCCGAATCGCTGCCGTATGTAACGCCCCAAGCTGGTAATCTTGGCGACCTGATCGATTTCTTTATCAAGAGCGTGTAACCAAGCCAGAACGAAGCCGGAAAGGTTGCCGGTAATGATGAACAAGGCAGAGCTGTAGCTACCCAGAACCGCAAACCATCAAAACCCAATCCAAACTGAAAACTAATTACTTAGACATGTAGAGGAAGACGAGGGGAGGAGATTCCATACCACAGGTAGTCTAAAAGGTGACCGGAACAGACGAGGATTGCAGAGCTCACCGGAGAAGTCTCAGAGCTTCCAGTCGTTACTTCTCTGTTCACCGTCGATGCATGGACGATCTGAGGGTGCAGGGAGGTAGGCGACGCAGAGACGAAGACGTGGGTGCCCGCGTACCGTCGTGGGGTGGCCGGAAGTGGAATTTCCGGTCCGGTCGCCTGCCGGGTCGCTCTGTGTCTCGGGTTAGAGAGCACTGAGCTCTCTCTCCCCCTTTCTCTCGAAATTTCATGTATTCTCCCACTGTTCACCAAGTCATATAGATGTGTCCAATTGATAATGGATGGCTAGGATCAAGAGGTGGAGACGATGGATGGCTAGGATCGCTCCACCCATTTTCTATTTCCTTAATTAATTTCCAAAATCTCAAAACTTCGGTAAATCACTATAAAATAGTTATAAAAAATTAAAATAATTAAAAACCGCCTAGTCCCCGCCTAGGCTCCCGCCTAGGCCCCTAGGCGCTAGTCCCCGGGTCACCGCCCGTCTAGCGCCTAGCGTTTTTTAGAACCTTGGTTCCCATCCACCGGAACGATGTCATGGGCCTAGTCAGGGAGATCAACTAGTGCAAGCATGCTTTGTGCCAGTGGAGGCCCAGTAGCGGGGCCAATTCTGCGCCAAGAAGTGTTGTAGTTCCAGGCATCGTAGAGGGGGAATGGTACTAATTAGGCGAGGCCAAATTGGAGAGCAAAATGGTTGGGCGCGTAAAGCTCATAACTAAGATCATCAGCAGCGAGCCTAATATCTGAACAGGAGATCGCGCGGTGAAAAGCCATGCGCGTGCAATCACTGTAATTAGGGGCTCCGGGAAGGAACCCATTTTCAAGTGGAGGCGGGAATCTTCTACCAAGCACTAGGTTGCAGTACGACATTTCGTGCAGAAGGTACAGATATGTGAAGCACTCAGAATAAGGAGGGGATGTGTACCTTTCCTCATGACTAAGCCATTGACCCAAGAGTTGATCA
This sequence comes from Rosa x damascena, assembly GCA_001662545.1. Classification (NCBI taxonomy): domain Eukaryota; kingdom Viridiplantae; phylum Streptophyta; class Magnoliopsida; order Rosales; family Rosaceae; genus Rosa; species Rosa x damascena. Next base: position 74,743 of record LYNE01000896.1, read on the forward strand.
GCCGGTGGAAGCAGTGAAATGTCGTTGCGACGAAAGTATGGAAAATAAGTTTGAATCCAGAAATCAAGGATCCAAAAAGGGCCAGAGATGATAGTCTCAAAAGGATGCATGGTGGCCTGGTATAAAGTGCGGTAGAGGGCGCCCAATACTAGTTGTCCCAATCCTACGGGGCGGCCATTATAGAGGGCTGTTGCTAAAGAAGTCCAAGGACCAGTGGGTTTGTTGGCAGAGGTACAAAAGATGAACATGCAGAGCCAGTACTCAAGAAAAGCAATTCCACCTATTGCATTGTGCTCTCTACGGTAATAGGCCAGCCACCGCAGATAGGAGCTGCTGTGAGCGCTGCGACCGGTTTGGGCCATGGTCGAGGGAAAGGTGGCAGAGTCGAATTGGCCTTGCAGATAGGGCTCGCCATCGATGGGTAGTCTAGTAATGGTAAGGATATCTAGCAAGGTAATGCTCATTTGGCCAAATCAGAAATCAAAGGTGTTGGTGGCGGTATTCCAAAAGCAGAGAAAGGCGGTGAGCGGTGAGCGATTGCCACCCCGCGGGAAGCGAAAGCATAAATCAATAGTATAGGTGATACCTGCCGCTTTCCAGCGAGCCAGATCTCGCGCTCGCGTTTCGCTATACCAAGAGAGCTTCGCTGCGCTGACCGAGGATGGCCAGTGCCCTATTTTCGCGCGATGTTTTTGTGCACCCCAACTGCTGAAGTCTCCAGGGGTCCTTCGGAGGACCGGAATGGGTCGACGGATGGGTAAGCCGTAGAGGGAAATAGCATCGTCGGGGATAGAATCTCGCGGCGCCGAACCCAATCCGACGTGATGATTTGGAAGCCTGAGAAGCAGAGGTCTCTAGATAGTAGTGTGGATGTGACAGCGGACACCGACGCTGGTTCCCCAAGTATGGGCAATCTGCTCATTGAGTTCCTCTTCTTGATCGATGTCTATTTTCTTTGGGGGAGCCATTTCTGGGTTTCTGAGGAAGAAGATGTTTGGAACGAGAGGGTTTCTGGGTTTAGGAGACTAAAGAGTTTCTGATGTGACAAGTTCGAAATGGCTGCGGGATTTAAATAAGAGATTTTGTGAGGGAAACGATATGATGAAAAGACGTTTTGCAAAGCGAATGGACGCAACCCTCATTAATGACCTCATTTCGGTCGCAAGGCGTGTCGTTTTAATCCCCTTCAATCAGTTACATTTTCGCGGGCCTGATTTCGGGGCCTGGGGGGCAATGTTTGAGCCCAAAAGTAATTTTGGGAAGATCCTTTAGTGGATTTAGCATAGCAGGCCGATACCTGCAGCCCAAAAATAAGTCTACTTGGGTTTGGATTATAGCTTCACCCATTCTGTAATCCATAAGGAAAACGAGCCCTTATTGGAGTCAAGTAGCAGAGATTGAATAGGAAACTTCAATCAATAATCCTTCTATGGCAAGGAACAGTCGAAACCCTAGGTATAAATATCAGGTTTCAAGGATGAATTAAGGACAACTCTCAAATCAACTAATCGCACAGATTATCAAAGCCTCCCAGGAGCATACCTTCAACCTAGTTGAAAACCCGGCGACCGTACTTCTAGTCCTAGTCTCTCCAAGAGCCGACTGCTAGTGCTACTGCCACCGATACTACCAGCGAAGCAAGGGTAACGCCCTCGCAACCCAGCAAAGCTAGAGTCACGCTTTAGCAAAACCCGTGCTTTCTCCAAACTTCCCGGTGATTGCTCTGCTCAACTTGCAACGTTTGAGTATCGATTCGGTGTCGCGAAGAGATCACAGCCAAAGCCCTTACCCGTAAGGCAAGAAGTCCTTTTCCGGAAGGCAGAGAAAAGAGCCTTGTGACGAGGTTGGTGCTCTCCTCGTCAACAATGCTTGATTCAAGAAGTCAGGTCAAGGGACTCCCCGACAACTGCACCCTACGGTGCTGGCACGTCTGCGCAATCACACGCTAAAAAAAGAGACAGTTTGCAAGCCAACTGGTTTTGTAGCCAAATATTTATGATGAACTTTATTTTTGTACAAGGCATTGGAAACCTTTATTTGACAAGAATATTGAACTCGATTAAACTCAAATCAAGCTTTCACTAGCTCTCAGATAAAACTAAGTGTATTTTCTTGAAAATATTCTTAAGGAAGAATATCACAAATTTTTTTGAGAGGAATAAGTCAGCCCTTTTTTTAAACGGTAAAAATTACACATTACAAAGTTCCGCTGCAATTGCAGCTAGAAGAAAAGGAGTAGAAAAATAAAAACATTCATGCTGCAAAGAGCAAGCATGAGAAGCTAACTGGTGTGCCGCATTATTACCCATCCTTCCTATATGAGTAACTCGTACAAATGCATCTGACTCCAGCATAACAATCAGATCATCATAAATGCTTCCTAGAACGGACGTGTTGCTACCTGTAGACGCACACAATTGACGTTGGACTGCCAATGCATCTGTCTCCAAAATCGCAGGAAAAAATGAATGATTCATAGCAAACTCCATAGCTTTCTTACACGCCAAAACCTCCCCATGTTCTGGTGATAATATGCCACTTAGAGGACAGGCACCTCCAACCAACATTACCCCAAGTTCATTTCGAATCACAAAGCCTGTACCGCCCTTGCGAGTCACATGATTAAACGCCCCATCAACGTTAATTTTCAGAAAGCCTACTGGCGGAGCAGCCCACCTCACCACGCGACTTCTTCTAGTTACATTACTACCTTTTTTCAGGTTATGAAATTAAAATTCCTGAATTCTAGCCATATTGCTTATAATCACATCACGTGCATCTCCCTTGTTTTGGCTCCAGATCCGATCATTCCTCTCCTTCCAAATCCCATACAGATGATAGACAAATTCACCAAAGTTAGGTAATGACAGCTCTGCAGTGCATGAAATTGGCCATTGAAGCAAACCAACTCCCACACTCTGAGGAACATAACAAACCTGTCTAAAAATAGGATTGGACTTCAACACCGATTGAGTAAACGGACAATCTCTGCAAATATGTAATGTAGACTCACTGTATGACTCGCACAACACACACAATGTGGAGTCCAGCTGCACCCTTCTCGACTCAAGCTTCACAAGAGAAGGCAAAATATCCAAACACACCCTCTAGAAATGAAGCTTGGCCTTATTTGGAGTGGTAATGCTCCAAACCTTCTTCCAAAAATCACTCCCCACCGAAGATACCAATGGACTATTACTAGAGGAGTTGGAAAACGAAGCACAGTAAGCAGATTTAACTGAATACGTACCATCCTTTGTCAGTTTCCATATCAATCTGTCAGCCACCACTCGTCTGCTCAATGGTATGCTAGTAATCATCTCTGCCTCCAACGCCGGAAACAAGCGATGAATCTTGACCTCATCCCAAATCCCCGTTTCCAGCAATAAATCTGCCACCGTATTTACCTCACTTTGAGCTGAAGCTGTCCAAGTAGGCCTCCCATTAGGTAATGCCGGAATCCAATTAGTAGAAAAAATCCCAATGTCTTTACCATCCCCAACTTTCCAACAACAACTGTCTTGTAACAATTCTCGAGTAGAAAAAAGACTTCTCCAAGAGTAAGAAGGAGAAGTATGTAGTGTAGCATCCCAAAAAGAGACCTCCGGAAAATACTTTGCCTTATACAAACGGGCAACTAGAGAAGAAGGATTAAGGAGCACTCGCCATGCTTGCTTTGCTAGCATAGCAACGTTAAAATTAGACAGACTCCGAAACCTTAGACCACTTGCCTCCTTTGGATTACACAATGCATCCCATTTCTTCCAATGTATCTTCCTCTTGTCGAGTGTGCTCCCCCACCAAAACCTTGCACACATTTGTTCCCTATCATCACAAAAAATTTTTGTCAATTGAAAAACACTCATTGCATAAGTAGGTAACGCAGATGCCACTACTCGAATAAGAATGTCTTTCCCTGCCCCACTAAGCAATTTTCCTTGCCATGTAGCCAGCTTCTTTGCCAGTTTCTCTTTGATATACTGAAAAGTAGCTATTTTCTTCCGCTCTACATAAGTAGGCAAACCTAAATATTTCTCATGCACCTCCACCACTTGTACTCCCAAGTAAGTAGACACCTCTTCTTGCACCTCCTCTTGAACATTCTTACTAAATACCACTGAGCTCTTGTCAAAGTTAACAAGCTACCTAGAAGCCCTTCCATAAGTCTCTATCACATCTTGTAATTCACAACAACTCTCCAACGAAGCATGAGCATAAATCATACTATCATAAGCAAATAATAGGTGATTAACTGAAGGAGCATTGTTACAAATCTCAATCCCTGGAAGAAGTCCCAAAGATTGTTTTTGTTGCAATAATGCAGAGAAGCCTTCAGCTCCAGTGAGAAATAAATAAGGTGAAAGAGGGTCACATTGACGTAACCCGCGACTAGGACAAACATAACCCCTCAGTTTGCCTCTAATCAAGAATGAATACCGAACAGAAGTGACACATTGCATGACCATATTAATCCAATCCTGAGCAAAGCCAAACCTGACCATCACCATCCTTAGAAAAATCCACTCCATACGATCATAAGCCTTACTGAGATCCAGCTTTAATGCCATAAATCCATCATTGCCATCCCTTTTATTGTGCACAAAATGAGCAATCTCATTGGCAACAAGAATATTGTCAATAATTAACCTTCCAGGGACAAACGCACTCTGAAAAGGAGAGATCACCGAAGGCAGGATCATATTCAATCTGTTTGCAATAACTTTCGAGCAAATCTTATAAATTACATTACACAAAGCAATAGGCCTCAAATCAGACATATGCTCCGGGGAACTAACCTTTGGAATAAGGCATATATATATATATATATATGCGTAAAATTAATTTGTCGAAGAAGTTGTCCCATTTGTAAAAAACTAATGACCGCTTCACATACATCAGCCCCAATTAATAATGTCCCAATATTGTTGGAAAAATAATGGAGGCATTTCATCTGGACCCGGAGACTTGGTTGGATACATTTGGAACAATGCATGTCACACTTCCTCTGACGTATAGGGAGCACAGAGTTGGATATTCATCTCCTGACTGACACTAGGTTGGATAGCTTCCAACGTCTTGTTCATAGCCTCAAAATCTACCTCAGAGGCCTGGAACATAGTAGAAAAATAGGACGTAACTATTCTCTCAACACCTGCATCATCCTCCGTCCACTGCCCATCTTCATCAAAAAGACCCTGCAACGTATTTTTCCTTTTTCTATTCTGAGCAATCTGATGAAAAAACCCAGTGTTTTGATCCCCTTCCTGAAGCCACAAAACCTTTGATCGCTGCCTCTAGAGAGACTCTTCTTGATATGACAAAGTTTGAAGTCTGTCCATCAACTCTTTCTTTTCTTGCTGTACTGCCTCAGAAACAGACACCACAAGAAGTTCCTCCAACCTTGACCGTATACCAAGCATCTGGAGTTGTCGACCCCTAAACACTCGCTTTTGCCACTTATCCAACTGGATACGAGTGTGTGTGATCTTTTTAGTAACGCAGAACATTGGTGTGCCAGCAATGTCAATTCTCCAAGCCTCAGTCACTACTCCCACGCACTCAGGATGCTGTACGGCTATACCCAAAAAGTTTCAAACTTAAACTGATGAAACTTTAGTCTAGAAGCCACATGAGTCGTACTAGCCTTCAAAAGAATAGTCACATGATCGGAATCAGTCGGCTGCAGATGAAAGAGCTTCGAATGACCAAACAGATCAAACCAACCTAATGTACATACTGCTCTATCCAACCTCAATTGAGTTTCCGAGTCCCACCAAGTAGCCATTGCCCCATGATACCCTAGATCCAACAACTCCCCGTACCCTAAGGCCTCCCGAAACCCTCTCATCTGCCTTTCCGCCCTAACCGGACCACCGATCTTCTCCCCATTATTCAATATCTCATTAAAGTCCCCAATGATTATCCAGGGCAGCGAATCAAGATCCGAGAGGTCTCGGAGCAATTGCCAGGATCTATCCCTTTCTCCAATCCTAGCATAGCCATAAAAGCCCGTCAACCTCCATGACGGTAATCCAGAACCCCCAACCACCTCCGCATCCATATGGTGGGCCGATGTTGTTCTCATATGCAAATTAACATCGTCATTCCAAAATAACCCCAGGCCCCCCGCTTGACCCTCGCTAAGGACTATCTCTGCATGTGCAAACCCAAGGGAACGATGTAGTTTGTCAAAGTCCTCCTTCCGGCTAATCTTCATCTCGCAAAGAAATACGATCTGAGGACGGTTTTGAGTAATCAAATCCTTCAGGGCCCTAATCATAGCATCATTACATATTTCTCGGCAATTCCAACTGAGTATGTCCAGATCCATGATAGATCGAATTGCTTTCTAAAACCTAGAAAGTAACCCTAGCTGCAGAGCAACTAGGTCAATGTTGTTCAATTTGTCTCGGACGACCAACATTTAACAAAGAATATCACAAATTAATGGTCACTAAATTCTTATTCTGTCAATCACTTTAGTCACTTTGCATTCTCCATCAATATCTCAGTTAACTAGACGATATTTTTGCACATATGCATTTTTTATAGGGTAATTTGGTCAAAATCTCACTTTAGCCATTTCTCCCAATCAATCCAATTCAGACTTCTTAGTTTTTCACCAGTGGCTAGACGAAGATATCTTTGATATTGTGGCAAATTTTCTTTAACGGAAAAATAACGGAGTGACTAAAGGAATAACAGAGTTAAAATTGAGTGAGCATAGTGATATTTATAAAAACTGAGTAACCACTACTACAAAAACTGCATCACATAACACCCATCAGACAAGAGATTAAAATTTTACCGTCGTCTGATAACATGAACTCCATTGTACAACGGTATTAATGAAGTTCTGTT
>LYNE01000897.1:14280-54406 GCA_001662545.1 Rosa x damascena
ATTGAAGGAGTTCAAGAAGATAGACAAATTGTGTGTTAGTTTTTGTCTAAACAAGATAGCCGAGCTAGTGCTATTTGAAGTTGTAAAAGAACATATCATTTTGAATACAATGATTCTTATTTTGGGTTCTCAAGAGTAAGAGCCCGCAGTGTTTTTAATCTCATATTTGAGGTTTTCACTGCGTAACTAAAATCTGGTGTCTCGTTTGTTTATTTTGGTTTCTGCTGCTCAGTAAGGATTGATCCGTGTACTGCAATCCTCATTCTCCAGAAAACAGTTTCTGTCCTTGTATTTTCATGGACAGACTACTCATACCCCAGAAATTAGCCATGGGTTGTTGGTTGAATTGGCTGAGCACCGGAAGGAATTAGAGAAGAAGACAAAACCCGTTCTTGATAATTTGCGAAGCTACCAAGACCAGAATAATGTGTTAACTCTTATGTCCTTCCTTCGGGTTGGGGTTTTGGGTCCAGAAGGAATCTTAGTGACTGGAAGTTGAGCGCTCATCTTCCTGTCATCTCAAATTGAGAATGTAGTGCTGGTTCCATCAAGCATTTGATGAGTCTGGGGGATTGCCACTTTCGAATCCGGTGATCTCTTTTGGGGTTGTGATTACAGACGCGAATTACATAACACCATTCTCAGATTTATAGACAAAACCCGGACCCGACTGACCTTGTGATCAAAACAAAATCCCAAACGGCAGGTCAGCGCCCTTGACGAAGAACACAGCAATCTGGAGAGATTCTCCGTTTGCTCTCCTCCAATATCAATTGCTACAGCCATTTGGAATTGATGTCTGTTTTAAGTTAGCCCAGCAGGGTAAGTATTTCATGAATGCATGGTTTTTTGCTTTGATAGTAATTTGTACAATGATTCTATAAGTGCCCTGCAATTTTGTTAAGATTGATATGGCTAGATTACATGCTGCAATTGATATCTTTTGTTGCCAATTGAGGACTTTGGGGCGAGTATCTGTTGCAATTGGTATCTCAGGTTCTCTATATATCATCACCATCTCAGGCCGAGTATCTGTAGCCAATAGGGAATCAGATTTAATTGTTTGGGAATCTACTTTGCTGCATAATGAGGTGTGTCTTTCTTTCTTTCTTTCTTTCTTGTGCATCTTCTTTTTCCCACTGTATTATTATTTTCCTAGTTTGAGATTTTCAAATGTGAGAAATTTAATCATCCTAAAAGTAGTTTGGCAAATTTATGATGAAATTGAGCAAAGCAGGAAAACTAGGAACCATTTCTGTAATGTTTACTCTCAAAACTCAAACTCTGATGCATGAGATACCCAACACTCATGCACTGTGCATCTGTTTATTCGTATATGACTAGAAGGACTAGGAGTCCATGTGCAGATCCGTGAGTACCATAGGAGACATCCAGCTGCACTAGTTGTTGATGCCAATGAGGAACATGAAGCACTGTTCAAAGAAGAGCCTCAAGTTGAGTTCAGTGGAGAGGTCAGTCTTTATTATATTTTTATGTGTGTAAACAATGCTTGAGGTTACAAAGACAAGGGAATTTACTATTGCTTCAGTCTTTTTTCTTTGAACATGAGATTCAAAAATCGATTACCAGTGAAATTGCTAAATTTTCAGATGAGTGATTCATTTCAGGGCTTTGGTTTATTATGATTCGTCTTGTTTATTTTATTTTTCAATCCAGTTCATATTTAAATTTTTTTCTCTGGTGTTCTGACTTTATATTACTGCCCTAAAAAGTTTTGTAGTTGTACTGCTCTGAATAAAAGTGATCACTGTGGAAAATGAATGTGGTTCCTCAGTTTTCTGCAGAAGTAAAATTAAACAAAGGCACCCATATTTGGGCTTATGTGTTAGTTTTTGGACTCCAGCATCTTCAAAATGAAATTGATTACTTGAAGCACATACACCTTTTAAAAAATCTAACATATAATATAGCTCTTCTAGCATGGTAGTTTTAATTGCTTAATGCAACTATATCAAAGTAATTGGAATTGCTTCCTCTTATTCAAATGATTTAGACACATCCAAGTTGGCATTTTATATGCATCTTCCCGCTCTGGATCTGTTTTTATCTGCTTTTTTCTTCTTTTTTGAATTTTTTGTCCTGTAACACATACATATATTTCGGTAGGTTGTAGCTGTACTTGTTACAAAAGAAACTGCTGACAGGATCTCTGTACTGCTGACTAATTTGTCAGAACCAAAGAAACTGTGAATTCAAGTTCTACTTGGCTTTGCATTCGATGCGGCAATTTCCTCATCTTTCTAGTTTCTTGTACTGGGGAACTTCTTCCACCTCGTCATAAGATGGTTTGTTTATTGCATCTCAGTTGTTTAAACAATACTGACAATTATAAGGTCCATACTTTGTCCCAAGAGGTTGTATGTTTTTGAAACACAGAATTGATATTTGTCCCAATTTTGATCCATGGGTAATATGTACCAGCTAAAAAAGGAACTTCTGTGTACACTTCGCCAGACCTTGAAAACAGAGAGCTTACTTTCTAGAGCTCAATAAATACAAACTGGTAGTAGAGGAGGCTGAAGAATAGGAGTTACACTAAAGGAAAGATCGCTGGAGCTTCTTATGGATGAGCAAAGCAACCCAATCTTTAGTGTACTCTGTATAGTCAGAATAGTAGGCAGTTGACTGATTCTGAAGTAACTACCATACCACCACTTTCCAGTTTAACATGCGAGCGTCTTCTGTATACTGAGGTAAACCTTTACCCTAGTCAAATCCAGTGCAGCAACCATGGGTTAAAGGATGGGTTAGCCAAAGTTAGTTTTGTGAAAGGTTTCTGTTTCAATTTCATGTTGGTATATGAGTTCTTATTTCTGGGTAAAGTAATCTCCCACATATGTTTTTGTTTACGACTTGTATATATTAGCTTTGTTCATAAATGCTGACGTTAACTACTTGCAGCAAAAGAATTAGTGGTTTTGACATGCCACCTCCTGCTTCTGCACTATTACCTGGTGCTGCTGTTCCTGGGACAGGTATATATTCCGTCCTAGACTTAGGATTATTGTATCTTGTTAACTGCTTCTGTCTTTCTTGGACTAGTATGGAAACTTCATATCCCATTGCATGGTGTATTTTGGTAAGCTATATTTTATTCCTTCACTTGTGCACCAGCTATGATAAAGCTCTGGTCTCTGGAAGGGTTATAATTTTTCTTTTTCTTGTTTACTTGGTGACATAATTCTGGGACTGAGAGATTTTTCTGGTGTTCCTTGTGTTTCGTGTTTTTATTTGTTTGTTTTTATGTCTTGTATGTTGTTGTAAGAAGGCAATACTTGCCCCACTGTGCTGACTGCGATCATCTTAACCAATTACTATGTTATGAACATTAGGACTATCTGTCTAGAACACAGCATTTCCAGCCTGCACATTAATAAATTAGAGTATTTGTTTTTTACAAATATAATTAAAGCAGCTAAATCTAGCAGACAAAAAGGATAACTGATACTTCTTTTAGGTAGATTTTATTGCCCCCGAGTCATTGCTTCTCCAATCCAATTTCGGCAGGGCTCTAATTAGCAAGGTTCAGTATATTGCAAAACTTCAAAGCTAATGATTATAGTTGTGCACACCCTAATATAGATGATCAGTAATTTCATGGTTGGCCTGTAAAGAAATGAGATTAGCATAAATACAGGGTATCCATTTTCATCAACCAAGTCACTGTGATTTAATATTGGATCATTTCAGTAATGCTGAATTTTTGTTGATGGGGGAAATGGTTGCTGTAGCCTAATATGTTGATTTGGCCTGTAAAGAAAGAAGATAAGTAGAACACCCTGTATCAAATTTCCTCAAGCAAGGTTCTCTGATTTAAACACTGCATCATTCCATTTAAATCTAGCCTATGATTACCCCTTACTGAACCATAAATAGAGAAGCCTTGGAAAAGGAAAAATGTTTCTAGTTTTCAATATGACAGTAAGTTACAAGTAGTTTTTATCAGAAAGCATTGCCAATACTCTATGGTTGCACTCATAAACAGAATCTCATCATACTGACCAAAAAAACTCAACTCATTACTTGCTCTCCCTTGTTATTATTTGATGCTTGCTACTATTAATTTTTCTTGTTTCTATTCATTGTGTGCCTAAAAGTGCATTTTGATGTATGCAGATAGTAAGAGAAGGTGAGGAGCCAGAGTAGTTCCTGATCCATCTTAGCTGTAAATCAATACAGAACACATAAAAAAGACAGATATGAATAAGATAGAATTAGAAGGGTCAGAGCTCTACAAAGGATTTGGGTTTATGATCTTTCAAGCATACCGGAATGGTGGGATGGATCAGTTGTATATTGAAAAGTGAGGTTGGCATTCCGGGCAGTGTGCAGTGTTTCATATCTACTTGTGTGATATATGGAGGGGTACCGAAAATAGGTATAGTGGACAACTCTACCTATTTGCTTTATGCAAGTATCTACTTGCAGATAGGATTTTATTAGTAAAGTTTTGTTTTCTGGGCAGACAAATTATCAGTTGAAAATAAGTGTATCAAGTATATACTACCCCTGTACAACATTGAAGGTGTTGCCGTTTATGGTGAAATGAAAAGCTAATTTGATTTCATGCATGAAAAGGATAGTAATAACCAAACATTGAAATGACAATGTTCATTTCAGTATCTTGTGAGAAATGACAATTACATTGTATACATAATCACATGTTGCATAATCACTATGTTGGCATTACCACTGCATCCGTGAGCCCATCTATAGATGGATGTGTTTTCTGAGATCGTTGGCCTAGCTGGGCTCTTGGTTGCTTCACCTTGTTGTGGGATCTTCCTTTGCTAGGTGTCATAAGCCGTCAAACCCTAATTCTCAACTCAAAATTTGAAACCCTTTCCTGAGTTTGAGAAGAGAGAAGAGGGACGAGAGTGACTGAGCCAAAAATGCAGGCGAGGGATTGATTACGTTCGGGACTATAATATTGGGTGCACTCATACTCGCATAGCGCGTGAATTTTTTAATCAAACCTCGACACATAGAAATATAATATTAGGAGCATTTAGACTCACATAAACTTGGATTTTTAGCAATGAAGCCTCGACGCATATTGAAATCAGCGTTGAGGCATTTGTTTCCCAAACCGGGCCCGCACCCCAAACTCCTAATCCTAATTTTTCTATACAGTACCTATTAATACACTATTAATACATGTGTAATGTCAAATTTGTCGATTTTCATTTTCAATTTTTTGGATTGCGGAAAATCTTTATATGACTACTCACGTGGTCTAACTTGTTTATTAGTTACATGGAAAAGTATACCTTCCATAACCAACAAGGTGGAGGAAACAGAATTTATCCAATTCGACCGTTAGATGTTATAATTACAAGAAGAAATAGTTATGGTCAAAATTTCAACTATTGTCGTCGTCGTTTGGGTCTCGATCTACTTGATCAACCATAAACTCTAAATACACATAAAATTAATATGCCCGTAACTATTCATATACAACTTATTTTTTCGATCTGTCACCTCTCACACCATCATGGGTATGAGCTATATAAACTAATGTAAAAATTTCAGAAAATTTATCTCCTCGTATTTAGCTCTCTTTAGGGAAGTATAATCGTATAGAGGGTTGACCGCTTTGTTTGGTGTCAAAATAACGGCGGATATGGTTAATTTTTTTAACACATTACCTATTAATATTTTGAAAATACATGGCTAGTCTCAAATTTATCGATTCCCAATTTAGATTATATGGATCGACAAAATCCTCAAATGCCTACTAATGTGGTCTAACTTGTGTTTCAGTTATATGAAAAGGTATACATTCCATAAGCAACACAATGGAGGAAATATAATTTATCAAATTCAACCATTGGATGTTATCATGACAAGAAGAGATAGTTATGGTCAAAATTTCAACTATTTTCGTCGTCGTTTGGGTCTTGATGTACGTGGTTAACCATAAACCCTAAATACACATAAAACTAAGGGAAAATCATCCGTACGGTACCACACCTTTTGCTCATTATAAATTTCGTACCTCATGTTTTGAAAATATCAATACAGCACTTGAGGTTCTCAACCCGACTAAAGATAGGTACCTAGAACCGTTAGCTCCGTTAAGGAGTTTGCCGCAGTTTAACTTTGGAAAATAAATTTCTGATGCATGCAAGATTTAGAAAAATTTATTTTCTTAACTTCGAAAGGAGCGTAAGAAAGAAAACAATCCAGCCCCGCTGGTTAAAATAAACAATTAATATGGGGAAGGCGAACATCGCCATACTGTAAAGGAGCCTCCCAGGCTCGGGTCGAGCCTCCCAGGTCGTATCCTTAACTTCGACCCACAAACACAAAGCAAGTGAGAAGGAGCCTCGACTGCAACTCACGTGAGGAGGAGCTAGTACAAGAAAATATAGTAACTCGAGTATGGTGGAAGATAAAAATCGAAAACCAGTAAATCCATACAGCTTCCCCAAAAATCTCACAAAAGAAAAATACGAGTACGATTCCCAACTGTACTTGGAAAATCTCGTAATAATCCCGAATAAAGCAACGACGTGTCCCACAGGTCAAATTAATTTCAAACTTTCGTAAGACTAAATCAGAAATCATAACTATTCTTCCCTCGAAATCCCATTTTGAAAAAGTAATTATAAGAAATTCAAGTCGACAAAAGAAATTAACTTAATTTCCGGAAATTACCTCGGAAAATGATTTATCGAAAAAAAAAACAAACAATAACAATGTTATCCAAATCAAGCATAGAAAAATTTAAAATCGAAATCATGCTAGAAGCATTAACCAAATAAATAATGGGATAATCCGAAATTAAAATAATATGCTCGATAAATTTCATAATAATTAGTAAAGCATTAATTTGATAAAGTAAATGCATGCATCATTTCTTAAAATAAAAGTCCACTCACAGTATTCGGCTAATCCTGTCGTCGATCGGTATTCTCCTCGTATGGAGACTCCTCTCGTCCTGTACGAATAGCACTCGTAAAAATATAATTACAGGTTGAAAATTTAAATTTACGATAGTTAGAAATCGAAATTCTAAATGTCTCCTTCAAACCCAACTCCTTCAATCCACATCGGATTCTATCCAACTACACTAATAATGTCGATTCACTGATTTACAAATTCTAGGCAACTTCAAGAGAAATCTGACGGTCGGATTCTCATAATCGATAACCGAAATTCTAAATTTTTGGAAATTCATGATCGACTAAAAAATTCTCCAATCTTCACCAAAATCACATATACAAGTTCTATATCAATTATAGGATTTAATTAGCCAAAACTAGAAACTAAAACCTTGCTCCACGAGCCACCCACAGTGGCCACCAAATTTTGGCGGCAACGCCTACTCAACAAGCCCAACACTTTTGTCAACTACAACAAATTCCAATTTTACCTTGAAGTGCTCGAGATTGGCCGGTGAAAATTTTCCAGGAATTTCAAACCCTAGAATTGGAAATTGAAGCTAGAAGCTTGTGGGGAAATGATCAATGGATCGAGGCGCTTCTATTAGACCCGATTTGGTGGTCGGAGATGGGCGAAATTGGAAGAATTTGCCGAAAAACTCCGATTTGCTACAGTGTTGCTCTTGGCTTAATTTCTCTCTATTCCTGCCAAATTGTCGTGACCCGTGGTTATTGGCATGTAGAGGATGAAGAGGGCGTTCCAAAATAGCTGGTGACACGCAGTCAGGTGGTCGGACTGCGGCAAAATAAAGGGGAGAAGGAGAGAGGCCAACGAGAAAGAGAGAGAGCACAAGGGAGAGGAGAGAGAGAGAGTTACCGAGAGCGGGGTGGGGGGGGTTTCTGGAAATGGAAACCTACCACAGTAACTTTCTATATATATATATATATAAAATTTACTATGAACAATAACTTTAGTATTGTAGCCATAACTTTCGCATACGAACTCAGATTAAAGCGTACCATATATCCACGGACTCAGTTTAACATCCCTACAACTTTCGCGAAGAAAATTTTCTCAAATTGTTATCCAATAAAAAGTCAACTTCTAGCAGCCTCCCCCTCTCAAAATGATAAAAAATGAAATCGAGGATAGTAAAAAGTATAATAATTCACTTATACACAGTAAAAGGGTAAATCAGATACGGGGCGTATCAATTAACCCCCCCCCCCCCCCATAAAAATTTCGTCCTCAAAATTTACATACCTGTTAGAAAAGATAGGGGTACTACTGTCTCATCTGATCCTCTGGTTCCCAAGTAGCTTCTTCCACCAAATGATTACTCCAAAGTACTTTAAACAAAGGTATCGTCTTGTTCTTGAGTACTTGCTCCCTTCTATTGAGTATCTGGATCGATTTCTCCTCATAAGTCAGATCCTCCTTGAATCGAATAGGTTGTTCTTCTAAGACATGAGAGGGATTGACAATATACTTGCGGAGCATGGACATGTGGAAGACATCATGAATTTGTGATAACCTTGGAGGTAGTATTAACTGATAAGCAACTGGGCCAACTTGCTCTTTTATCTTAAAAGGTCCAATATATCAAGGACTGAGCTTCCCTCGTTTTCCAAATCTTCCAACGCCCTTCCAAGGAGATAATTTCAAGAATACCCAATCACCTTTTTGAAACTCCAGGTCTTTCTTGCGATTATCCGCATAACTCTTCTGTCTACTCTGAGCTACCTTGAGCTTCTCCTTGATCAACTTAAATTTTTCAATAGTAATTGACGAAGCGTTGTTAGCTCAGTAGTTAGAGCACCCACTATCTAGGATCCAGGTCCTGGGTTCGAGTCACCATAGAGGTAGGAGTGAAATCCTTTGATCATCTTTTAGTAATGAAGTAAAAAAAAATTTTCAGTAGTAACCTGTACGATCTCCGGACCAATGAGCTTTCTTTCTCCTACTTCATCCCAACACAGCGGAGTACGACACTGTTTCCCATAGAGAGCTTCATAAGGAGCCATGTCGATACTGGAATGGTAACTATTATTGTAAGTGAACTCTATCAATGCCAAATGGCTATCCCAGCTTCCTTTGAACTGCATAACACAGGATCTCAACATGTCCTCCAAAGTTTGGATAGTTATCTCTGATTGTCCATCAGTCTAAGGATGAAATGCAGTGCTAAAACTCAGTCCAGTACCCAAAGCTACATGTAGACTCTTCCAAAATTTTGAAGTGAAATTGGGATCTCGATCAGAGACAATAGAGACAGGTGGCCCATGAAGTCTTACTATTGTTTGAGCCCAAAAGTAATTTTGGCGAGATCCTTTAGTGGATTTAGCACAGCGGGCCGATACCTGCGGCCCAAAAATAAGCCTGCTTGGGTTTGGGTTACAGCTTCGCCCATTCGGTGATCCATAAGGAAAACGAAACCTTATTGGAGTCAAGTAGCAGAGATTGAATAGGAAACTTCAATCAATAATCCTTCTATAGCAAGGAATAGTCGAAACCCTAGGTATAAATACTAGGTTTAAAGGACAAAGAAAGGACCTCTATCAGAATCAATCAATCCCAGCGATTACAAAGCCTCCCCGGAGCAAACCTTCAACCTCGTTGAAACTTGGTGACCGCGCGCCAGTCCTAGTCTCTCCAAGAGCCAACTGCCAGTACCATTGCCTCCGAGACTCTCTCAACCAGCGAAGCAAGGGTAACGCCCTCGCAACCCAACGAAGCTAAGGTCACGCTTTAGCAAAACCTGTGCTTTCTCCAAACTTCCCAGTGATTGGTCTGCTTAGCCTACAACGTTGATTATCGATTCGGTGACACGAAGAGATCACATCCAAAGTCCTTATCCGTAAGGCAAGAAGTCCTTTCTCGGAAGGCTAGAGAAGAACCTTGTGGCGAGGTTGGTGCTCTCCTCGTCCACAACGCTTGAAGAAGAAGTCAGGTCAAGGGACTCCCCCGACGACTGCACCCCACGGTGCTGGCACGCCCGGGCACGCGCTCAAAAGAAACAGTTTGCACGCTAACTGGTTTTGGAGCCAAACATTTTAGCACACCCGGTGGGACGTCAATAGTGTCTCTTTGTGAAAGTAGCCATTGGGAAGTCAAGCAAAAACCCTTACCAAAAGGTTTACGCTAACTGCTCAAAGCATAAGACCTCCAGTTACAGACCTCATTCTCGCACGGACTGTCGTGGTCTTTCTGAAGAACAAGTGACTCGAAGATTTTCTCGGCATTCCCAATTACCCGATATGTCAATTGAACGGGAAGAGAATCACCCGACCGCTACTGAGGGTCAGAGTGTCACTACTATTCAGGCCAGTGAGCCTGTCATCACTACCGCTGTCTCCAATACAGTGGCAAGTGGAGAAAGAGAGGCTTTCGTTGCGAAGCCTATTCCAAAGGGAGCGACCTCCGAGGTAAGGTTCGCGATCATCATGGAGAATATTGAAAATCATCGCAAGAAGATAGCCGCTGATTTTGAAAGGGAAACCGTGAAAACAGACCAGCTCATACGCGAACTAGACCAGCGCATTACCCGACATGCAGAGGATACTAAGCAACAAATCGCACAATCAGAGAATGCAGTAAGGGCTCATGTCACAGGTATCGCTAGTGAGCATAATCAGTGCTAAAAAGAAATCATGGAGGCTATCACGAACCAGACCAAGCAAACTGCGTCAGATATGGCAGGTCTTCGCAAGGATGGTGCTAACCTCGCAACCGAGGTGGCCATGCAGAGAGCTGAATTAAACCAGGCAAGAGAAGTGTTGAATAAAGCTTTAGGGGATCCTAACGCTATCCTTGGCTCCCTTGGCCAACCGTCTAGTTTGGGCAAGTACGTGCCGTCGAATTAGTGAGAGAAGCTTAGCAGCAATACCGCTACACCTTCCGCAACCATTGCTGCAATCCCACTGAAAAATAAAGAGCAAACTCTGGTTATCGGCGGCAGCAAAGAAAATGCCACCTCGTCATGTGGACAGACCACCAGACAGAAGCATCAGGCATCAAAAGTTGGTAGAGCTTCGTCTGACTCTGCTACATTCGTTCAATACGACAGCGATGGGGCAGAAAACATATACCAAGAACTGCCAAGAAGCTATTATGGGATTGACCAGGCTGGTAACCCGATTAAGATAACAGCCTTAGCAAAAGAGACGCCTATGCCAGCAGTGACTCTTCAGCAACCAGCTAAAACCTGCGTTGTACATGTAGGAGAAGGGACAACGATTGTAAACCAAGCAATACCCTTGCAGGTTTCTCGCCATACTGTGGCGACAGCCCCTCCTCCTCCTCCGGGTCTAGAATATGTAAGACGTGAAGAGGTGGAGGATATGATTAGGCTGGCTAATCCTAGGGCCCAAATGGATGGGGTCTATAAGGGACCTTTCCCGCCGCATATAATGCTCGCGCCCTTTCCCAAGGGTTATAAAAATATCATATTTTCTACTTTTTCAGGGGAAGACACCAATGATGCGGCAACCCATTTGGCCAGGTTTAGGGTGCAATGCGGTCAGTACCAGAATGATGATATCCTCAAATTCAGGATCTTTGGCACTTCTCTTTCGGGAGCTGCCTTTAGATGGTTTTCCAAGCTTCGACCAGGAACAGTGGCGGATTGGCCCGCAATGGAAATGCTTTTTCGAGAAACCTTCGGAGCCTTTGAGCCTGAGGTTGACTTGGCTTCTCTCACTTAGATGGCCCAGCAGCCTACAGAGTCCGCTGTGACCTATCTTCAGTGCTTCCAAATTCAGAAACCCAAGCTGAACGTCATCCTGCCTAAGAAAGAGTTAGTCAAGCTGGCGGTCAAGGGTTTGGAACCTCGTCAGCGAAAGAAGCAACATGGCAGCATGATCCAGTCAATGGGAGAACTCATCACAAAGGTGGGCAGCTTTGAACATCTCCTCAGAGAAACTGACGCAAGGAAGAATGCGTCCAAAGGGACATATGTACCAGGAAAACATCGCACCGTGGCGGCCCTGAGCTACTAGCCGGCTACTTACGACTCTTACTACCATCATCACAGTGAAGAAGTGGTTCAGGATGACGGTGAGGAAGAGGAGAATGATATCGCTGCTTATGAACTAACCGGGAGGAAGAATCCAGCCCTGAAGCAACTGAAAATTTCCAAGGAACCTGTCAAGCTCAAATCGATAACCTTCACCAAACCTAAATTCGCGACATATACATATGATGTCAATAAGGCACATGAGATTCTGGATGACATGATCGCCGCGAAGATGGTGAAGACCGACTTTGGACCTTTTCCTCGACCAGACCAGCTGAAAGGGAAGAAGTACTGCAAATTCCACAACTTGTGGAATCACAATACCGCGGACTGTGTGAAGCTCAAAGACCAAATTCAGGTATGGCTTAATAATGGCAGTTTGCAGGTGGAAGCTCCAGTAACGGCGGCAGCGCTTGTAGACCTGAACCCTTTTCCTGACACTGGGATCAATATGATCGATGTGAACTGGGCCAAGCAGAACTAGAGGAAACCAACCGTGGATTTGAGTATAAAGGGGCAAGAAGAAAAGTCTGCCGAGGATGAGACCCCTGTAAAGAAGAAAGCTAAACCAGTTGGTCAGGCCTCACCCGTGGTCCTATGCTCGCGATGCAAAGAGGAGTGTGGCATCCAAGTGTCACATGAAGAGGTCGAGCAGACATTTCGCTTTGGCTCTCTCAAGCCCATCAGGTGGGCCTCGCCATCGCCAAACTATCAACCTTCTAGCCCAAGAGAAAAAGAGAAAATGGAGTCACCACCATCCCCAAAGGACTCCAATTTGTTCAAGAAGCTGAGAGCGGCCGCGGTTGATCAGAAATAAGAGGAGAAGGCTACGAACAAGCACAAAGACGTGCTGACCAAGCCCTACATCCCGCCTGCGCCAGTCGCCACCATCAAGGAAGGAAGGTGGTACACCAGGGAAAAGGGGAAGGCAGTGGAAATAAGCACTTCCAAGAAGAGAAAACTGTAGCACAGGTTTGGGGAAGCCAAGCTCGCGCTAGAGGCTCTGGACCAAGGCCTGATCAAGCCTTCACAATTGGTCAAATCACCTGAGCAGTATCAGAAGGAGATGGAGGCACTAGCTGCTAAGCCCTTAATGGCTCCCCGCAGCCTTCAAAAACAAGCAAGCTCAGCAACATGGGCATCTAAGCCCAGTGTTTTTTGCAGGATCACTGAGGAGAGAACACCTCAGCTAGCCCGAAAAGAGAGTTCGCCGACTCGGCGACCACATGTCAGGCGCAGGTTGTTTCGCGAAGAACCAGAAGCTAAATCCTCTGTTTTTGAGAGACTGGGGGGCAAGGACAAGACTACCGATACTTTACAGTGGAGACCAAAAAAGGTCCAGAGTGTAGAAGTCGCTCCCCTAGATGTAAGCATAGCAAGGGAACCGAAATCAGACTCCCCTAAGCAGGCTCCCGTGCTACAGAAACACGAGCAGTGTGAGGTAAAAGGCCTTACAGAGGAGTCGTTGGTGGACCGGTTGGCTAAGCAATTCAACGCTGACGCCCCTGTCAACGAATCCAAGCTTAACCTGGAAGATGACATGGAGGAGACAGATATGACTGACACGTCTTGCAACATGATTTACGTGCTCCCCGTGAGGTATGCACTACCGGTCGCAGCTCAGGACTGCGTAGAAGCTGAGGAGAGTAGTGCACAGCCCTTGCAGATCACATCGGCAGTCACGACACCTGTGGAAGAGGCTGTCTTTCTTGAAACGGAGGATGCTCCCAGCAAAGAATTCTTCATGAGCTTCACCAGGCCAACACCTGCTATGGTCCAACACATGAGACCTCTATATATAACAGCATAAGTTGGCGGCACCAAAGTTAGCAAGATCATGGTTGATACCGGAGCTGCCGTTAATGTCATCACTACCAGGACCATGCACTTGCTCGGAATCAAGAAAGAGAAAATTCAGTCTACGTTCCTCACGCTCAAGAACTTCGTGGGGACTGTAACAAAGACCCTGGGATTACTTTTCTTACGCATCAAGGTTGGCCTTGCAGAGGGAGTTTATGCTTTCTTCGTGACTGATTGTTATGCGGCATACTGTGCTATTTTGGGCAGAGACTGGATCCACCGGAGTTACTTTGTTCCGTCAACTCTCCATCAGGAACTAATTATGTGGAACAGGGAGACAGATAAAACTGAGGTGATCAAAGCGGATCCTCATCCATTCCCAGTTTCCGCGAATTATGTAGATGCCAGGTACTATTTGGAGCCTATCACTCCATTGCAGGTCAGTGGCATCGATGACAAACAGTGGGGGCTTACGCTAGCAAAAAAAGGCTTGGAAAGGTCTGGCCACGCTGTGCCCAAACCGTTAAACGATTAATGGATTACAACCTCCCAGAGGAAGGGATAGAGGCCTTCCACTCGCTGTACGAAAGACTATCATCGTACTTAGTGGAAAAAGAGGCCTACGATCGAGTCGCGACCTTAGAGGCCGTCAATGAAGAGCTCTCTGATCAGGAACAAGAAGATGAAGTAGACATTCAGCTCGCCCCAGCAGCGCTGGACGATACACCTCCTAAAGTCAGAGACCCTACCGAGAAGGTCAATCTTGGAACAGCAGATGAGCCTATGGAAGTGGCTATCAGCGCTTACTGAGAAACAGAGGCTCATTGACTTATTACTAGAGTTCAAAGACTGTTTTGCGGAGAAGTATGAAGACATGTCCGGCCTGTCACCTAACTTGGTTTGCCATCAACTGCCAACACTCACTGACAAGAGGCCTGTGAAACAAGAGCCACGAAGAATGAATTCAGAAACCCAAGTCCTGGTCAAGGAGGAAGTCGAAAAAATGCATAAATCAGGCATTATCAAGTTAGCCAAATACAATAAGTGGCTATCTAATATAGTGCATGTTCGCAAGAAGAATGGCAAGATGAGGGTCTGCGTAGACTACAGAGACCTTAATATCGCTACACCTAAAGATGTCTACCCCATGCCGGTCACGGATATGTTAGTAGACGCCGTAGCAGGACATGAATTGTTGTCCTTCATGGACGGCACCGCAGGGTATCACCAGATTCCGGTCGCAGAAGAAGACAGACATAAAACCGTGTTCCGGTGTCCCGGGTTCGCGGGCGTTTTTGAATATGTGGTTATGCCTTTTGGACTGAAGAATGCTGGAGCAACGTATCAGAGGGCCATGAACCTGATCATCCATGACATCCTGGGGAATATTTTTGAGGTTTACATCGATGACGTAGTTGTGAAGTCTCAGAAGAGAGGAGACCACATCACAGATATCAGAAAGGTATTCGAGCGCATGCAGTGACACAAGCTCAAGATGAATCCCGCTAAATGCTTTTTTGGAGTTCAAGCAGGAGATTTTCTGGGATTCATTGTCCATTAGAGAGGAATTGAGGTCCCTGAAGACAAGGCAAGCGCAGTCATCAATGCATCCCCTCCGCGAACGAAAAAGGAATTGTAGCGTTTGCTGGGTAAGATCAACTTTCTGAGACGTTTCATCTCTAACTCTGTAGGTAAAATCCAGCCCTTCTCTCCATTGCTGAGGCTGCAGGGTCAGAACGAGTTTTTATGGGAGCCTAAACATCAAGAGGCTTTCGACAGAATCAAGGTCTACCTAGCGAGCCCGCCAGTGCTTGTTCCCCCGAGAGCTGGATTTCCATTGAAGCTATATATTTCAGCAGCCGAGGCTTCCATTGGCAGCCTACACGCCCAGGATGATGAGGAAGGCATCGAGCGCGCCATTTTCTACCTCAGTAGGACACTTACAGATTATGAAACAAGGTATACTCCTATGGAAAAGTTGTGTCTTACATTGTACTTCTCAGCATGCAAGTTGCGACACTACATGTTATCCTTTACTACTTGCATCATCGCTCAAACCGACCTGGTCAAGTATATGTTGTCGCGACCTATTCTGAGAGGTCGCATTGGCAAGTGGGTATTGGCCCTGTCCAAATTCTCGCTACAATACGTTCCCCAGAAAGCAGTAAAGGGACAGGCTATCGCAGACTTTCTAGCACATCACCCTATGTTGGATATCCCCACAGTGAAGGAATTAGAGATAGCGACCGCAACTACAACTCGACCAGATTTGGCGCGCATTCAAGAGTACGCCATATGGTATCAAGCCATAGTCTCCTTGCAACCCTGGGTATTATTTTTTGATGGCTCAAGAACTGAAACATTAGCCGGGGCAGGGATTGTTCTGGAAAACCCAGCGGGCGATCGTTTCTCTTACTCTTTCCAATTGGAGTTCAAGTGTACGAACAACCAAGCAGAGTCTGAGGCCCTTATTATTGGCCTGGAAGTCTTATTGGAATTAGGAGTAAGAGACGTTCAGGTACGTGGCGACTCTCTGCTCGTGATAAATCAGCTTCAAAAGAAATACAGGTGTGTAAGCTGGTTGCTCGTACCAAATTTGAATCACGCTATCGAGCTTCAATTTGATGACTCAGATTTGGAGTACATCCCTCGCGAGCGTAATTTCGCGGCCAATGAACTCGCTCAACTGGCTACAGGCATTGCATTGAAATACAGGGTTCGCGAGCGCATTCTGAAAGTCGAGCGACGCACACTGCCTTCATGGATCGCGCGGCCTGACCCACCTGATGATCCGGTCGTCGCGGTCCTAGAGCCTATTGACGTCGATTGGCGCATTCCGTTGATTGATTATCTTAAACAACCAGATCCTACAGTAGACAAGAAGATTCGCTTTCTTGCCTTAAATTACTTCCTCAGGGGAGACGAACTGCGACGACGTGGGGAAGATGGCATAGACTTTCGGTGTGTCTATGGCCGCGAAGCAAAGCAATTAATGCGCGAAGTACACACAGGAGTCTGCAGAGCCCATCAAGCGGGACCTAAGATGCGTTGGCTCATCAGGAGACATGGTTATTATTGGCCCAGCATTTTGAAGGACTGTATCACATTCGCCAAAGGATGCCAAGACTGTCAGGCACAGGGTCCAGTCCAGCATGTCCCTAATATTCCCATGCAACCTATTATTAAACCTTGGCCTGCACGAGGCTGGGCATTGGACTTGATTGGGATGATTCACCCTCAACATAAGTTCATCATCGTGGCTACTGATTTCTTCACCAAGTGGATCGAAGCTGAGCCTTTGAATTTAGGTGCCACCATTCGCCAATTCATTTTTCATAACATCATCTGCAGGTTTGGTATCCCTGAAGTGCTTGTTTCAGACAGGGGAGCAGCATTCATGGGAGGTGAGGTAGAAAAACTTGTCAACGACTTGGGAATCCAGTTCATCCACAGCACTCCATATTATGCTCAGTCCAATGGTCAAGCGGAGGCCAATAACAAGATTATTATTACACTGCTAAAGAAGATGCTGGTTGAAAACCCTCGTCAATGGCACGACACGTTGTATGAGACACTATGGGCTTATCGCACCTCCAAGAGGAATCCCACTGCTACAACGCCCTATGCACTAATGTTTGGACATGATGCAGTTTTACCCCTGGAACTCAACGTTCAATCCTTACGCATACAAGATCAACATCACTTGATCGGTGAAGATTATGTCCAGGCGATGTGGCAAGAACACGAAGATCTGAGCGAGCAGCGCTTAGCGGCTTTAGATAATTTAGTGATGGAAGAACAACGTATCGCCCGCGCCTATGATAAGAGGACGCGTGGCCGTAGTTACAAAGAGGGAGACCTTGTTTGGAAAGATGTTTTACCCTTTGGCGAGAAATTGACCAGTCGCGGTAAGTGGACTCCACGGTGGGAAGGACCCTTTGTTGTCCACCGTATTATAGAGTGCGGGGCTTTTCACCTTAAAGATTTGGATGGCGGCATCCATCGCAATCCCATCAACAGGCGGTTCCTGAAGAAATATTACCCTAGTGTTTGGGAGTTCGAGGATCCACCGGATCAACCTTCTTCCCAGACAGGGGGCCAACAATAGTCTTCATCGGCTCTCATCATCTATCTATATTCAGGCCCTTTCCTGTGGCCTTAGTCTCATGTATTTGCTTCACCTACGAACACTAGGGGGGCAACACTCTGTACATCCAGGCCTTAGGTTAGGCCTTATTTTATAACAATTTCAACTTTTGTTTTTGTTGTAATTTTTTTTATTATTCCTTGACAATGTGTGTTAAGAATATACATGATGGCCTATACATGAGGCCTTATTTTATAACAATTTTTTGCATTGTGCTCGAAGAAACATTCATTCATAAAGTGGCTTTGCAGCCAAAAGCAGTACAAATCGAAAAGGTTACATTCGCAATTATAAGGCCAAAAGTGGCTTAAAAAATCATAAGGATTGCAGATCTTCTAAGAGTTTCTGGATCTTGTGGCGATGAGAGGGCTGTGCTATGATTACTCATGCTCTTCCTCTCTTCACCCACATCCCTTCTCTGATCTAAGTCGCAGCTGTTATCATTTGTACCAGAGGAAGAGGGAAGGAAATAATCCATCACGACCCTTCCAGTTGGTTATCCTCCTGGATGGAGATGGTCTTCAGAGAGAGCGCGACTCACAACGACATCTACCTCCAGGGGAAAAACTAAAGCCTGATAGTTAGACCCCCAAGGTAGGCTGCGGAAGAAGAACGGTAAGCCTCCAGTGGCCTTCCGCCCTTCTCCCTCCTGCTCCACGCAGAAAATCGGAGGAGAGGGATCCCTCAGAATCTGGTTCCGCCGCGTTAGGAGCGCCGCGTGTTCTTCAGTCTAACTGAAACCGGTGAATCCCATCCGGATTTCCAGAGACCAAAGACATGCGACTGGACCTGAGATTAGGCCATAAGGCCTACCCAGGTTTTGAGATTAAGCCATAAGGCCTAGGAATTTGAGGCTAAGGGTGAGATCGTGAGGAGAAGATTTCAGAAACTGAAGGAAGAGAAGTAAGGCTTGTGAAACTATCTCTGGGAAAGCCATATTTGCTTGTGTTTATCACTTCTCCAAAGTACAAGTATTTATAGGGCCAATCTCAGTAGCCTCAACCGTGCGATGGGCAGTTGAAGTATTTTCAACGCCATCAATAAGAGTATTAATGGAATTGAATGCTAGGATCTCGGAAATGAAGATAATTGAAAACGCGTGGGAAGCGGGGCAGTCTTCAAGGAGGTGACCGCTCCATTTAGAGATTATCTTAGTAAACAGTTCAATATCAATAAAGGCAAATTAAACGCTGAACTGCTTGAAAATTTGAGCACATATTTGGGCCAAGCAAAGTGGGCTAAATATTTAAATTATTAATAATAATATTGTTCATACAAAATGGGCCTAACACTAAAGGCCTAAAGTTTTCGGCTTGCATGAGTTAGACGAAGTAAATGTTCGTCCAAGAGAAAACTGGCATCGGCAGCGGCTCGCTCCGCCTGTCGGACCGCCTCGCAAGCCTGAGCCAAGTTCTGAGACAGTATTTCAGAGGCCGCTAGGGGTTGCTCCAGCAAGGGCTCCTCATGCTCAAGCCGGGCCGTCACGGCAGTCAATTGGGCCTGGAGATCTTGGATTTGGGATCGGAGGTGATTTTGCATGATCCGCAAGTCTCTAACAAGGGTAGCCCTATCTCCTAGAAAGTCACGAGAGGAGTCTATTTGTTGAGCGAGGCCCTGATAGTGGGCATGGGCTTGTCTGGCTTGCGCAGTCGCGACCGCTCTTTCATTAAGCCACTGGGGGAGATTCTGTCACAGTTCGTCTCTCTCAATGAACTTGTTCTCAGTCATGGCTTGCTCGCGACAAAGAACTCTCAAGTACTCCAGAGCCCTGACGGATGCGTCAGGCAGCAGAATAACGGGACTTAAAAGACGGAAAAGTTCGTCCCTGGCTTCATCTATAACTCCGGGAGGAGTCACCTCAAGTACGCGAGCTAGCCTTTCCATTCTGGAAGGAGGTACAGGCAGTAGATTTGGGGCTACAGCAGCAGGAACTTCAAGAGGCTCCACAACAGGAACTGTTTCCAGCGCCGGCTCGACGTTCACCCCTTGTGCTTCAGGAGCATCGGGGGTAGGCTCTCGGTTAACTACATCTTCGCCAGCCGGGTCAGCGGGATTGGTGCCAAGTACTTCCGCAGTGTCATCTACTTCCCCGACAGGACCAAGATTCTGGTTTTAAGGAGGAATCATTATAATGCCCAAAGAATAAGACAATAATCAGGACATCCTGCTTGTTAAAGAGAAACGTACCTCTGCAGCCGGAGGCTTGAGAAGGGTTGCTATCGGCACGGGTTCTTGAACCGCCTCACCAGGAATTGGGTCAGGCGCTATCTGTGCCAGGACAGGTGTGGCGTTTGGTTCCTCATGAGGTGCATCTGAAAGGGGCATCCTCTCTTCCACTTCAGGCGAGCTATCATCTATGACCTGCACTGGGATCGGGGCCAATTGCATACTGTTCGCAACACTGGCAGGATGTGGAGGATTATTGGAACCAGTGGGCGCTTGGGCCTGTGAAACAGATGTGCCTTCACCAGCTGCTGAGGGGCCTTCCCCAGTTTGTCTTGAGGACCTATGACGAACCTGCAAGCGAGGAATGTTATATGGTCGCACGGAATGGGAAGAAGATTCCAATATGCACTTTTAGTTTCTTACCAGTCGATCAGCGATTGGTTCATCTTCCACCCACGGATCAGTTCGAGGGTCAGAACGACTGCACTTGTGGGCCAAGATAGCGGCAATCTACAGGGTCAAAGGATTAGACTTGACTTGGAAAGAAAACATTGTTTTTTTTTTTAAACAAGAAAGTTCTTACCGTTTGCGGGTTATCATCGTCGGAAGAGGAATCTTCGACTTTAGGCTCCCTTATTACTGTTTTTTGCTTCCCGGACTGGCCAGTGGCTGGGGAAGCATTAACTACGCGACTGCCAGAAGGTGGCATATTTCCCTGGTACAGCAAAGGTTGAGTTAAAAGGGAAGAGTGAAAGAAGGAATAAAATATAAACCAAGATACTTACCTCTTGAGGGGGCTCGCTAATTAGGATACCAGCCTGGGCCTGGCGCGGGGCTCGCGCAGGTTGCGGAGCCGGCTCACAAAGAGGCGGAGATTGTGCAGCGTCTTCAAGAAAGCGAGTAAGTAGCTCAATGTCAGCAACATAGGGATATCTCAGTTCCCCAAAGATAGTCGCGAAGAGTTCGTCATACCATTGTCTCCAGCAATTGACAGAAACTTCTGCCCACCATTCATCTGCATTGATGTCCTTAGCCCAATCAGGAAGATCAACCAGTGCAAGCATGCTTTGTACTGGCAAAGGCCCAGAAGGGGGCCCAAATCTACGCCAAGAGGTGTTGTAGTTCCAGGCATCATACAGCGGGAATGGCACTAATTGGACGAGGTCGAATTGGCGAACGAAATCGTTAGGAGCGTAAAGCTCATAACTAAGTTCTTCGGCAGCAATCCTAATGTCTGAACAGGAGATCGCGTGGCAAAAAGCCAAGCGCGCGCGATCGCTGTAGCGAGGAACGCCAGGGAGGAATCCGTTTTCAAGCGGAACTGGGAATTTTCTACCCACTACTAAGTTTCAGTAGGGCATCTCATGCAGAAGGTACAGATATGTGAAGCACTCGGAGTAAGGAGGAGATGAGTACCTTTCCTCGCGGCTGAGCCATTGACCCAAGAGTTGGTCAGCCGGTGGAAGCAGCGGGATGTCATCGCGATGTAAATATGGAAAATAAGTTTGGATCCAGAAATCAAGGATTCAAAAAGGGCCAGAGATGCTAGTCTCAAGAGGATGCATAGTGGCCTGGTACAGAGTGTGATAGAGGGCGCCCAACACAGGTTGTCTGAGCCCGACACAACGGCCGTTGCCAGAAGAGTCCAAGGACCAGTGGGCTTACATGAGGAAGTACAGAAGATGAACTTATAGAGCCAGTACTTTAAGAAAATAATTCCGCCAGTCGCATTGTGCTCCCGGCTGTAATAAGACAGCCATAGTGGATAGGAGCCGCTGTGAGCGTTGCGACCGTTTTGGGCCATGGTTGAAGTGAAGGTGACAAAGTCGAATTGGCCATGCAGATAAGGCTCGCCATCAATGGGTAGGCCAGTGATGGTGAGAATATCCAGTAAAGTGATACTCATTTGGCCAAATCGAAAATCAAAGGTGTTTGTGGCAGTGTTCCAAAAATAGAGAAAGGCAGCGAGCGGTGAACAATTGCCACCGCGCGGAAGACGAAAACAGAGATCGATAGTGTGAGTGATACCTGCCGCGTTCCAGGGAGCCAGATCTCGCGTTCGTGCTTCGCGATACCAGGAAAGCTCCGCCGCGCTGATAGAGGATGGCCAGTGCCTTATTTTTGCTTGATGATTCTGGGCACCCCAACTGTTGAAATCCCCAGGAGTCATTCGGAGGACTGGAATGGGCCGACGAGCGGGCAGGCCATAGAAGGCGATGGCATTGGCCGGGATAGAGTCTCGCGGCGCTGGGCCCAATCCGACATGGTGGTTTGAGAACTGGAGGAGTAGGGGTCTCTGGATAGTGGTGTGGAGACGAATGCGGGCACCGATGCTGGTTCCCTAAGAATGGGCAACCTGTTCATTCAGTTCTTCTTCTTGATCGATGACTATCTTTTTTGGGGGAGCAAATTCTGGGTTTCTGCGAGGAAGATGTTGGCAGTAAGAGGGTTTCTGGGTTTAGGAGACTAAAAGAGTTTCTGATGTGACAGGTCTGAAGTGGCTGCGGGTTTAAATAAGAAATTTTGTGAGGGAAACGATACGACAGAAAGGTGTCTTCGCAAGCGAAAGGACGCGACCCTCATTAATGATATCGTTTCAAGCAATCAGCGTGTCGTTTTAGGCCCCCTCAATCAGTTACATCTTCGCGGGCCTGATTTCGGGGCCTGGGGGGCAATGTTTAAGCTCAAAAGTAATTTTGGCGAGATCTTTTAGTGGATTTAGCACAGCGGGCCGATACCTGCGGCCCAAAAATAAGCCTGCTTGGGTTTGGGTTACAGCTTCGCCCATTCCGTGATCCATAAGGAAAACGAAACCTTATTTGAGTCAAGTAGCAGAGATTGAATAGGAAACTTCAATCAATAATCCTTCTATAGCAAGGAACAGTCGAAACCCTAGGTATAAATACCAGGTTTAAAGGACAAAGAAAGGACCTCTCTCAGAATCAATCAATCCCAGCGATTACAAAGCCTCCCGTGAGCAAACCTTCAATCTCGTTGAAACCCGGTAACCGCGCACCAGTCCTATTCTCTCCAAGAGGCGATTTTCAGCGTCACCAGATCAACCCGGCGACCGTACTTCCAGTCCTAGTCTCTCCAAGAGCCGATTGCCAGTACCATTGCCACCGCGACTCTCTCAACTAGCGAAGCAAGGGAAACGCCCTCGCAACCTAGCGAAGCTAAAGTCACGCTTTAGCAAAACCCGTGCTTTCTCCAAACTTCCCAGTGATTGCTCTGCTCAACCTACAACGTTGAGTATCGATTTGGTGACGCGAAGAGATCACATCCAAAGTCCTTTTCCGTAAGGCAAGAAGTCCTTTCTCGGAAGGCTAGAGAAGAACCTTGTGGCGGGGTTGGTGCTCTCCTCGTCCACAACGCTTGAAGAAGAAGTCAGGTGAAGGGACTCCCCCGACGACTGCACCCCACAGTGCTGGCACGCCCGCGCACGCGCTCAAAAGAGACAGTTTGCACGCCAACTGGTTTTGGAGCCAAACAACTATTTCATTCATATAAAGTTTCGCCAACTTGTCCATCTTGTAAGTCTTCTCGACTGGTAAGAAATGAGCAGACTTAGTGAGTCGATCCATAATCACCCAAATACTATCATGACCACTATGAGTACATGGAAGACCAGAAACAAAATCCATGGTGACATGCGCCCACTTTTACTCCGGAATTGGCAACGGCTATAGCAATCCCGAAGGTTTCTGTCTTTCAGCTTTTACCTGTTGGCACACCAAGAACCTACTCACATACACTGCAATTTCCCTCTTCATATTTGGCCACCAATAGTGTTCTCTTAAAGTTCGGTACATTTTAGTCCAGCCAGGCAGAACTATGAGCCTCATCTAAAATTTCCCGCTTAATGTCATCAAGATCTGGAACACATATTCTATTCCCAAACATTAAGGCTCCATCCCTTCTGATACAAAAGTCTTCTCTAGAGCAGATATTCACTGCTTCTTTTAATTGTTTCCGGTATTCATCTTCATCTTGTGCCTCCCGCACTCTGTCAATGAGAATTGACCTCACATGGAAGCTAGTTATCAATGCTCTAGATCCTTCCTCAATTGCCAAGGTAACCCCAGTAGCTCGTAATTCATAAAGTAGGGGAACTCGAACTGCCCTCAAATAGGTTAAAGAGTTAGAGGGCTTCCGACTAAGTGCATCAGCCACCACACTAATTGGCCCTTCCGGGATGATACTCAATAATACAATCATAATCCTTAATCAACTCCAACCACCTCCTTTGCCTCAAATTTAAATCCCTTTGAGTAAGTAGATATTTGAGACTTTTATGATCCGTGAAAATCTGGCATCGAGCCCCATAAAGATAGTGTCTCCACAACTTAAGTGCAAGTACCACGGCAGCAAGCTCAAGGTCATGAGGTTTCAGCTGCCTAGATGAATAGGCAATCACATTTCCATGCTGCATCAACACACAACCCAGGCCTTGTCTTGAGGCATCACTGTAAATCACATACTCCCCGCCATCGTCAGGTAATGCCAGAACTGGGGCACTAGTCAAACGTCTTTTGAGTTCTTGGAAACTTTGTTCACACTCCTCTGACCAAACAAATTTAGCACATTTCCTAGTCAATTTGATAAGAGGAGCTGCAAGGCTAGAGAAGTTTTGAACGAACCACCGATAGTAGCCTGCTAAACCCAAGAAACTATGAATCTCTGTCACAGTGGTAGGTCTTCCCTAGTTCAAAACCGCTTCCACCTTTTGAGGGTCCACACTAATACCTTGCACTGAAACCACATGACCCAAGAAACTACGAATCTTTATCACAGTGGTAGGTCTTCCCTAGTTCAAAACCGCTTCCACCTTTTGAGGGTCCACACTAATACCTTAAGCTGAAACCACATGACCCAAGAATCCTATGTTGTTAAGCCAAAATTCACACTTACTCAAATTAGCATATAGTTTAGCCTCCCTCGAGGTCTGAAGCACCAGCTTCAAGTGCTTAACATGAAGTTCATCACTCTCAGAGCAGACCAGAATATCATCAATAAACATGATCGTGAAACGATCTAGGTATGGACAGAATAATCGATTCATGCGATCCATAAAAGTCGCAGGAGCATCAACTAATCTGAACGACATTACCTCAAACTCGTAGTGACCATAACGTGATTGGAAGGCTATCTTGGGTATGTCTGACTCTCTTATCTATAACTGGTGATAACCTGACCTCAAGTCAATTTTAGAAAAGACCTTGGCACCCTACAACTGATCAAACAAATCATCAATTTGTGGTAAAGGATGCTTGTTCTTCACTGTGACTTTATTCAATTCCCTGTAATCAATACACAATCTCAAGGTGCCATCCTTTTTTTTAACAAAAAGCACTAGGGCACCCCAAGCATATACACTTGGTCGAATGAAACCTTTATCCAATAGTTCTTGAAACTGAGTCTTTAACTCCTTTAATTCAGCTGGGGCCATCCTGTAAGGTGCCTGAGATATAGATGTTGTACCTGGAAGCAAATTAATAGTGAAATCTATCTTTCTTACTGGAGGTAAGCCAGATAGTTCATCAAGAAACACATCCGGAAACTTCCTAACCACAGGAATATCCTCAATACTCAACACCTGCCTCTTTGTATCCACAATGTGTGCTAAGTAAGCCTGACAACCTTTACTCAAAAGCTTTTCAGCAGTTAAGGCCGAAATCAGGTAAGAAGAGAGAATATTTCGTTCACCACGGAAAGTAATTTCTGGTTTTCCTGGACTTCAAAACACTATTTCCTTATGGAAACAATCAACCAAAGCACAGTGCCCATAGAAAATCCATCCCCAAAATTACATCAAACTCAACAAGATCTAAAGGGATTAGGTTGGCCTCTAAGCAAAAACCATCAACCATCACACCACAATTATTGAAAACCCATTCTATCTTAAGTGCTTCTCCAGCTGGTAACCAAACATACCACTCACTATGTAAGAGGTGATGACGGCACATTTGCAAAACATGCGAATCTACTTGACATAAGAGAGTGCGTAGCACGAGGATCAATTAAGGTTAAAGCAGGCTGACCAAAAATAAACAACGTACCAATGATAACCTTCTGTGAATCACGACCCTCTTGATGGGTCATGGTGTGTAGTCTAGCATGTGTCACAGGACGTCCCCACTGACCCCTGACCTGCTGAGAACTAGCTCGGCCTACCGAGCTGGTGCGGGCACCACTAGTAGAACTGCTGCAGAGGACTGACCAACAGTCTGAGTGGGGGTAGATGTAGCTCCCTGAGTCAAAAGAGGGCAGTCCCTCTTGAAGTGATCGTGCTGACCACACTCGAAACACCCCCACTGTCTGATACTGCCCAAATTGAGCTGACTAGCTAGCAGAAGCCCCATCAAACCACCATGATAACTCTTGGACCTCTCAAACTGTTCAGACTGTTGTCTACTAAAGTGACCTCCAAAGAATCTCCTGTCACGTCCCCTGAATCTAGTACGGGACCTCGAACTGGAACCACTGCTCTTTCTACTGCCAACTGAGGATCCAGAACCTGATGTAGAAGCAGTCTTCTTAGATGGACCCCGGCTAGGGCCACTAGGGTCCCTAGGGTGAAACCCAATAGGTGAGTTCGACTCGATGTCCATGGCATAAGATACTGCCTCTCCAAAACTCCGGTACGATGTGCCTAGCATTTTAGCCTTAAACTTTCCTCCAAGTTTGAGGATAAATCTACGAATCTTACTTTGCTGAGTACGAACCAAATCTAGCATATGGTAAGCCGAGGGGAGAAACTCCTGCTCAAACTCCAACACCGTCTGATCATTCCTCTTCGCCAAACTCAAGGACTGGTCTTGCCCAATTAAAGTGGGCATCACTAAAGTACCATCCATAGAAATGAGCCTTAAACTAATCTCACATCATTGGGCCAACATTTGCAGGGTAGTTAACAATATCACTCCACCAATGCCAGGCGGAATCCTCAAGAAACTGCACCGCCAAACTCACTTTCCTGTCCTCTAGAAGCTCTATCTGGGAGAAAACTCTCTCCATCCTATCAAGCCATTGTTGAGCATCCATAGGTGTGGTGGCGGAAGCAAAAGTCTGGGCCCCGTGCTTCCTAGCACACTCCGTAGAATAGTCTGTACGTGAATCGGGGAGCGCTGCGGCAAACTGCCGAAAGAACTACACTAATGTATCTGAAAATCTCATAGGTATCTGCACATCGTCCTCAACAGGAGGAGTTTCCCCACCTGCTTGGCGATTATGAGCCATAGTAGCTGAAGAAAGAATATTAAGAAATTCAAGGATCAGCACAACAACGTATCTACTTTACATGCATAATAACACACTAGCATTGAAGAGCACACAATGAAGATCCGCCGCGGTCCGGCCATCACTCGAAAGGTACTAGGCGTCATTAGCCATATAAAGTAGCAAGAAAGCAAGGAAGTTTACAGAACCTAGCAACCTAATGTTCTAATACCAACTGACAGGGCCGGCCCCAAATTTCACCTTGAAATTCGAAGTGGTCCTGTGGGACCCACTTTTAAAGAAGATTTTACCGGAAAATTCGGCAGAACCTCCCCTAAAAGTAAGCAACCCAAACATGTAAGAATCCAAAAATACTTCTAATAATCCAACCGTAAACTCCTGGATCCACTCTGCTCTCATATTCCAAACCACCTCACAATCAAAAATAATAATAATACTTCAAATACTTACAGTCCAAAAAAACTCCACAATTAAATACAACAATTCATCAAAGTTAGGTCATGAACCCCAAATATAATTTACTACAAGTCTGGGTCACAATTCCCATAGTAATCAGAGCAATCTAAAAAAAAAAAAGAAATTGATATAAAGTTCAGTAGGTTAAACAGGTAACCTACGATATGAGATATAGGAAGCAGATGTGGTCACTATCGCTCACTCCTAATGCGTTGAGCAGCAACGCTGTGAACTGGACATTTGAAACCGAAGGGCCCAGGGGGAAAGCATTTAAAAACATTAGCTTGAGTGGACAAAAAGTTAATAATTATAACATAAGGAAAAAGGAAAGAGTTTTATACTTTCCCACAAACACAAAGTAAGTGAGAAGGAGCCTCGACTGCAACTCATGTGAGGAGGAGAACAAGAAAATATAGTAACCCGAGTATGGTGGAAGATAAAAATCGAAAACCAGTAAATCCATACAGCTTCCCCAAAAATCTCACAAAAGAAAAATACGAATACGATTACCAACCGTACTCGGAAAGTCACATAATAATCCCGAATAAAGCAACGACGTGTCCCACATGTCAAATTAATTTCAAATGGGTAACAATTCGTAAGATTAAATTACAAATCATAATTATTCTTCCCTCGAAATCCCATTTTGAAAAAGTAATTATAAGAAATTCAAGTCGACAAAAAAAATTAACTTAATTTCTGGAAACTACCTCGGAAAATGATTTGTCAAAAAAAAAAAAAAACAAACAATAACAATGTTATCCAAATCGAGCATAGAAAAATTTAAGGAAAAAATTCTGCTTACTACCCTGTACTTTCAAGGGTTCATCAGTTTAGTCCCTACATTTGTAATTTAATCAGAAAAGTCCTTGCACTCTCCAATTTCATCAAATCGATCTAATTTGTCACCACTCCGTCAATTTTTGCTGAAAATTCCCAAACTACCCATCTGCATTCATAACATTAACGCGTCGGCGGGCTGGCTAGCGATGGGTAGTTTGGGAATTTTCCCTATGAGAAGTCCCACGTCAGCATTTTAATAGCAAAAATTGACGGAGTGGTGACGGATTGGATCAATTTGATGAAATTGGAGAGTGCAAGGACTTTTCTGATTAAATTGGAAGTTTAGGGACTGAACTGACGAACCCATGAAAGTACAGGGTAGTAAGCAGAATTTAATCCAAAATTTAAAATTGAAATCATGCTAGAAGCATTAACCAAATAAATAATGGGATAATCTGAAATTAAAATAATATGCTCGATAAATTTCATGATAATTAGTAAAGCATTAATTTGATAAAGTAAATGCATGCATCATTTCTTAAAATAAAAGTCCACTCACAGTATTCGGCTAATCCTGTCGTCGATCGGTATTCTCCTCGTATGGAGTCTCCTCTTGTCCTGTACGAATAGCACTCGTAAAAATATAATTACAGGACGAAAATTTAAATTTACGACTGTTAGAAATCGAAATTCTAAACGTCTCCTTCAATCCACATCGGATTCTATCCAACTACACTAATAATGTCGATTCGCTGATTTACAAATTCTAGGCAACTTCAAGAGAAATCCGACTGTCGGATTCTCGTAATCGATAACCGAAATTCTAAATTTTCAGAAATTCATAATCAACTCAAAAATTCTTCAATCTTCACCAAAATCACATATACAAGTTCTATATCAATTATAGGATTTAATTAGCCAAAAATAGAAACTAAAACCCTACTCCACGTGTCTCTACGTGCCACACACAGTGGCCGCGCGTGGGGCCTAAGCGCCGCCGGCCACCACCTCCGATGGCCACCAAATTTTGGCAGCAATGCGTACTCAACAAGCCCAACACTTTTGTCAACTACAACAAATTCCAATTTTTCCTTGAAGTGCTCGAGATTGGCTGGTGAAAATTTTCCAGAAATTTCAAACACTAGAATCGGGAATTTTTCGATTCTCTCTCCACACTATGAATTGAAGCTAGAAGCTTGAGGGAAAATGATCAATGGCTAGAGGCGCTTCTATTAGACCCGGTTTGGTGGTCGGAGATGGCCAGAATTGGAAGAATTTGCTGGAAAACTCTGATTCGCTACAGTGTTGCTCTTGGCTTGATTTCTCTCTATTCCGGCCAAATTGTCGTGACCCATGGTTATTGGCATGTAGAGGATGAAGAGAGGGTTCCAAAATGGCCGGTGACACGCAGTCAGGTGGCCGGACGGGGGCAAAACAAAGGGGAGAAGGAGAGAGGCCAACGGGCAAGAGTCTCAGATCGGGGGAGAGGAGAGAGAGTTTCCTGAAATGGAAACCTACCACAGTAACTTTCTATATATATATATATATCAAATTTACCATAAATAGTAACTTTAGTATTTTTGCCATAACTTTAGCATACGTACTCTGATTTAAGCGTGCCATATGTCCACAGACTCGGTTTAACTTCCCATACAACTTTCGTGAAGAAAATTTTCTCAAATTGTTATCCCATAAAAAGTCAACTTCTAGTACACCTCTTAAATGATAAAAACTTAAACCGATGACAGTAAAACGTATAATAATTCACATATACACTGTAAAAGGGTAAATCAGATATGGGGCGTATCACCCTTTGTTATGCCCCGTACCTAAACTTACCTATTTACCAGTCATTCGGATGGTAAATAATTAAGAATCTTACTTTTTACCTTTGTTCGATACTTTTAGGGGTGTTAAAAGTTGACTTTTTATTCTGTTCACTTTTTGAGGAAACTTCATTCACTAAAGTTGTAGAGGGTGTTAAACCTAGTCTGTAGACACTTGGCATGCAAGAACTGGGGTTCGTATGATCAAGTTAAGGTCTACAGAAGTTTGTTTCTAAGTCGGAGTTTTCAGAGACCTTACTAGGGGAAAAATAGACAATTCATGTGTTTAGCATATTATGGGGAGATACCCTAGCCCTCTCATTTTTCCCCTTTCTCCACCTTTGGCCGCATTATTTTCTCTTTCTCTTCGCCGACCTCTCTTCTCTCCTCATCCCTCTGTTACCGCCGGAAACACCACATCCGACCACCACATCACGTCACCATCACCACTAAATAAAGATGAAAATCCAATCGAACCCGAAGCTCCTCGCTGCCAAAACACGGCCGGCAGACTTCGCGCGAGATCCTCCAGCCCACGACGCCACCACCGTTACCTTTCTCTGCTTTCAGGCTGCCATCTCGCCTCACAGTCGCCGTTCCTCGACTCAGCAATGATTAATCAGCCAAACCCGAAGTCGTTACAGCAGTCGATGTGTTACGATCCCTGGGATCGTAACCATGAAATGACATTGCAAAGGAAAGGAACTAAGAGAAAGCTAAAGAAAATAAGTAGATAAAAACTGATTTTTCATTGATATCCAAATATGGCAGTCATTACAATACTCAAAGGCTAAAGCAGGATAGCTGGAGAGGGTACAGCTGGTACAACTGGAGGATAAACTCGTTTGGGTGTCAAAACAAGTGCCATGGGTGTCCTGAGTAATAATAACTAACTAGGAAATGAGAATTCTAACACTTGGGTTCCTAACAATCCATCCCCCTATAAACAAACTTGTCCTCAAGTTTCATTAATCAACTAATCGTATGAGCAAGTTATGAATTTTCAAAGTTTTAGGGTTTTCAGTTTGATCGGTTTACGACCCGTGGGGATTCGGCGGTCCGATTGACTTGTAATTTTGATGGATTGATTGTACAAGTATTCCGGAGACCTCAGGCGGTCTCGGATGAAGTTTCGCCTCGATTGGCTTTACTTTCGGGATTTTAGTGCAAACGGGGGTTCGACAGTTAATTGTTTTCGATTCATGTACTAAGTTGTGACGTACATTCCTTAGGTGATTGATGGAGAGTAGTCGAAACCATATGTCTGCTGTAAGAGAAGACACAGCTGGATTTTGAGGTGAGTAAATCTCACGTTGTTCAATTATGAACCGAGTTATTTAATTGTCGGAATTGATTGATAATTGTAAATTGTTTTCGAAAATAAAGATTTGTTTGAAATAATATGAACTCGATCGACTACGGTTCATAGGGCTACGACGCACATGTAAAAAAATGAATTTAAGTATAAAATGAATTTCTTGGTTTTAATACATATGAACTATAGTTGGTATTAGTGGTCATTCCTGCGTGAATGACTACGTGTATATATATATATATATATATATATATATATATTTACGTGGAATATATATATATATATATATATATATATATATATATATTGGATGGCGTGACATTGTGATATGAGTGAATTGTGATTTATTCAAAATATCATTTTGAACTGTTGATTATTGTGTTGAATGAATAGTCGAGTTCGGTACATTTTTGAGTCACATGTGACTCACAAAATGTAAGGCGCAATTTAACCCTGAAAAATGTCATCGTTAGTATTTGGTAAATAGGAATCGTTCAAACCAGGGATTGAGGGTACACCTGTCATTGTGAAAAAAAAAGAATTAATAAAAGTATAAAGTATAATATTAACAAAAATAAAACAAAGGGTAAATACTAAATAACGAAACAAAGGGGGTTTCAACATTAGGGTTTTGAAAATTAAAATAAACAAAATAAAGAAAACGCAAAAACACATATACAAATGTGGAATGCTAGGAATAAAGATCAAAACCAAATCCATATGATCGAATTCAATTAAAATCCTATTGTTGATCATCTAAGTCATGAGAAAGTTGATCATGTGCAACGTTAATAAGCAAACGATTTCCCATATTTTACTTTCCTTAACTAATTAATATAAATGAAAGCACATAGATTAATTCTATTAAACATGCAATCAAAGTCTAGAAAGCTAGCTAATCAATACATGTCCAACGCAATAAACATAGAGAAAGGTTATCAACTTGAGTGCACAACTTAGTATGAATAAGTTCATCTATTTGCAATCCCCTTAAATTGATTTCGACTTTTGTCCAAAGCCTTTACTACTTTTGATTTAGGGTTACAAAACTATTAGGTGAATTGTTTACCTAAATCTAGCACCAATTACATGCAAATCCTATAAGTGTCGACCCAAATAAGATTAACATATAAAAGATATCAATCAAACAAAATCAATAGAACAAACTCACAAAAGCAACTTAGAATCACAATC
Source organism: Rosa x damascena (assembly GCA_001662545.1). Lineage (NCBI taxonomy): Eukaryota > Viridiplantae > Streptophyta > Magnoliopsida > Rosales > Rosaceae > Rosa > Rosa x damascena. Next base: position 47,130 of record LYNE01000897.1, read on the forward strand.
AATTATAGGAATCAAAATTTTTATTCAAACATAGAATTGGGCTTAAAATTTGCCCTAAACGTTAGGTTAACTAAAGTCAAGTTCATACGAATTCAAACAAAGAAACCAAAAGAGGTTACAAGGAAAAAGATTGAATTACACCGTGAATGGAGACGTTGGACACTTGAATCTTGGAAGCAAGTCTTCAAGGCTTCAAGGCTTCATGGCTTCAAGGTGGATGATGGCGACTAGGATCTTCACGACTCCTCCTTCTTCTTCCTCTCCTTGCTTGAAGACGCAGAGACTTGAAACTAGAGAATGGAGAGGGAGAGAGAGCTTTGTGACGTTATGGAATTTTCTGAGGGGAGAAGAATGTGTAAAATGTCCAAGGGTGTGGGGGTATATATAGGGAACGATAAAGCTTCATGAATCTTCTTTTAATTTCCCCAAGAATTATCTAAATGCTCCACACAGCTTCAACCAATCAAATAATGCCACATAATCCCTGCTGTGTCATCCAACCAATCAAAAGCCTTCAAAATAAAGTCCATAATTCTTCAAAATATATTATTGCTGAATTTCCATGGATTTTTCTGATTTTTCTCTCTATTTTCGGCCAAGGAAATATGAATGAATCTGGAAAATGAATCTAGACTCGTTTTGGACCTTTTTTTTATTGCAATCCCTTGAAATTCTCCAAGAACGTATCTGGACATATTTTTAATCCCAAAACGTCACTTTTTATATCCCTTATATATCTCACGGCAAAAACAATTATTTCACTTAAAAATCACTCCTTTTGCGTCCAAGAAACTCTAGTATACTTAGGTCTCATCCTTTTTGCTGAAAATCACAATTATTCTAGAAGAATCTTGAGCTTTCGCGTCATCTTCAAGCCATGTGGTCTCCTAGTGCCTTTAGGACTCCTCATATTTCATCATTTTTCTTCATTTTTCCAACCATGCTTCCTAGTTGACTCTAGAGTCTTGCTTTGACAAAGTTCCCTATTTTGAATAGGATTTGTTGGACCAGGAAAACTTCATTTCTTCGTTTCAGCTCATTTTTGCAGCCCTTGTGCCTTGCCTTAGCCATTTCCAAAGTTTCCTAGCTTTTCTTTCTCCTTTAGGCTCATTTCAGCTCCATATGCTCCATGGGACCTAAAAATAGAAACTTTTGTTAAAATTACTGAAAATAGAAACTTCCAAAAAATAGAAACTTTCCTAAAGAAGAATGATTTATTTAAGGAAATAACCAAGTAAATATGAGGAAATAACAATTAAAACGTCGCATTAAAAGGCTCCTATCAACATGGGACTTTAAATGTTTTCGGATCTACGGATCCGGGTCACAAGTAGTGACAGAGGCAATTATTATCGTAGGTTTGAACCTCGGCCGAGGTGACAGGCTACGATTCAGTTAGAGCTCTAGTCTGTCTGCCATTGTATTTCAGGGGAGTAACACGTAGGTTACATGAGACCCTTGAATACACGTTTTAAATTGTATTTTAGGGGAGTAACACGGGGGTTACATAAGGCCTTTGAATACGCGTTTTTAAAGAGAGTTCGTGTGGGTTATTTCTTTTATTGTCCATTTGAGCGACTTGTGTTTCTTATTGATATGGAATTGGTTTTTGGATTGTTTTAATTACTCTTGAGTTCAGTAATTTTAAATGGAATTAAAAGGGTGATTTCTTGGCTTTAGAGTGAGTGGGTGATCTCTTGAACTAAATTGCTATGCAGGGGTTACTGTGAGATTTTGGAATGTATGTTTTTCGGTGATCTTCTGAACTAATTTTCTATACAGGGATTATCGGTTTTCATTTTGTATGATTTGATTTGTCACAGGTGTGACATGTGTGTTCCTTAAAATGGAAAAGAAAAGGATTTTGTTGTTGGAATTAATCATTGTGTTGATTGTTGTCCTCGTGTCGGAAATGCGTTTTTGTGGTTATTTAGGTTTACTCATATGAGATTCACAAGCTTACCGGGTTTGTCGTTTCAACCCGGTGCACTATTCCAAGGTGTAGGGGTTTTTGTGCAGGTCGGAGTAACAGTCATTGAAGCTGAGGGTTGGTTGTTGTTGTTGTCATTCAATTTTATTTGTAAACTCTTGTACATTAATATGTGACTTTAAAGAACGAGTCCGTATTGATGTTGGTGAGCTCAGTTTGTTTTATCGCTTAATTTAAATGATGAATTTTCTAAGTGTTTTCTTTTAATTGTTGAGTTTTCGCGTTTCAGATTTGAATTTTTTTATTCGAAATTCGAGGCGTGACATGCGATGCATGACACACTTTTCTTCCTCACGCTTGTTTGATTGGAGCTCAACTGAGACAAGAGAGCACCTAAGAGCAACTCATGGTCGGTTGTCATAATATTGCCAAACTTATGAAGGACATTGCATAAGATATCAAGACATATCTCTGTGTCCACTCCCAGCGCAGTACTTCCTTTTATCAACTGCGGTAAAATAGACATGAGAATAGACTGTGCAAGTGATTGAGTAGAAACTTCTGCAACCATAGCCTTCGAGCTATGCTGGCTGGACCCTTCTCCTTTAGCAATTTCTCACAAAGTTTATTTGTCATCTCCATTTGGCCCTTAATGTCAAAGACGTGAGCCAATTCCCTGAGATACTTCATGATCCTTGAGTTGTAATATGAGAATAATTGATCATTATGAGTTCCAACTAGGACCAATGAACTAATAAAAATTGCATACACTACAACTGATTCTAGTATTTCAGCTCTGCCAAATAGCTGCTCAGCAGCTTGTTTTGCAAACTTAATGAGTTTCAATGGTTTCAAAAAAGTAGCACCGAGAGAACTATCACCAACATCTGTTCTAATTGTTTCTTTCTTGATTCCAGCATTAACGTCTCTGTTCTCCAATGGCATCAACAGACCACACAAACAATTGAACAGATTCTCCAACATCTCCGCCCTGTCAAAGCTCTTGGGGTCCTTGGACTGGTAAATAGTCTCCAGCAATGCCTCATTTTTAATACATAGTCTGCTTCCTTCTTCATCAGTAACCACTTCTTCATCTGTCACAATCTGCGCATCAACTCTCTGAGAATCATCATTATAACTCAATGAATGGTCACCATAACACTCTGTACCCGAGTAAGAACCAGTATTCGACTCTCATTGCAACTCTTTCAAGAACTTTACAGAAGTTGCAGAGCTCCCAAATATCATACCCTCATTTCCCTCTTAATCATCCTTATCCACATTATCATCTTCACCATCAGCAATATTTTTATCAACATTTAACATAAGTTCTTCAGTCACCACCGCTGTAGTGGTGTGCTCACTATGATTTCCAGTAATTAAAGCAATAGCAAAATCCTTATTCAAGCCCAAAATAACTTCATGGGGACTAAGATTTAAGTTGGGTTTTTCAGAAATCCGTATACCTGTCGATGACGCCGACAACATTGATGACGAACCATTAGCCACTGTGAGAGCGACAGAACTCGTAGGTAGAGACCCAAACTTCAATGGACTCAAGGACGGCTCAGTAATCAGAGTTTTTTGACCCATAAGTAGCTTATGAAGCTCCTCCATAATCGCAATTGTCGCCTTGGCGTTGTGGCGTGGGAATATATCATCGTTTTTTGCCTTGATGACCCAGAGACCGCGCCTGTGGTACCTCTTGGACCTCGAGCACTTACCCACATCACGTAGCAGATATGGGTTTCGGGTCTTTTTGGAAACTCTCACTTTTGCACCCATGACGACTCTACATCTGAAACCCCAAAACGGCTTGCTATGGAGAGGAAGAGGTTTTGGATCAGTAAATTGAAGTTAGGGCACAAAAGTGTAGACTGAGGTTGGAATTGAAGGAGCAAAATGGTAAACAGCTGGGGTACGCATGGTTTTGGTGGAGATGAAGTGTGAATTAACACTGATAACTGATTGTTCATAGGAAATCGAAGGATAGATCTAGGGATTTGGGTTAGAATCAGGTGAATGGTAAGTATGAGTTGATGGAAATTGATGAGCGAAAACATACCCATTGATGATTGTTTGGGAAGGTGGTGGTGGTGGTGAGTAACTCGGTTGGAATCGAAACTGAGGAGGAGGTGAGTAGCTTGGCTGCAATGGGAATTGAGAAGGAGTTGGTGGGTAGCTAGGGCTACCGTGAGGGTGAGACGAATGCGTGTTGTAACAAGCGCCAGAGATCCCACCGCAGTGCACCGCTAGGCTCACTGAAAACAGGCCCAGTTGTGGGCTCTAATACCAGTTGTTACGATCCCCGGGATCGTAGCCATGAAACGACATTGTAAAGGAAAGGAAATAAGAGAAAGCTAAAGAAAATAAGTAGATAAAAACTGATTTTTCATTGATATCCAAATATGGCAGTCATTACAATACTCAAGGGATAAAGCAGGATAACTGGAGAGGGTACAACTGGTACAGCTGGAGGATAAACTAGTTTGGGTGTCAAAACAAGTGCCATGGGTATCCTGAGTAATAATAACTAACTAGGAAATGAGAATTGTAACACTTGGGTTCCTAACACGACGTCGCACACACTGTCACCGGAACCTGAGCTTCTGCTAAGATTAATTCACCATTCTCCGGCCTCGTCTAAACGACACCACCTCCAAAAATCGAACCAGCACTTTATAATCTTCCAAAGCCCCATGGTTCCGACACCCAACTCCAACCAAAACTGCCGCAAGCACCGACCATGGCACGTCAGCCTTCGTGAGCACTGCCGCGAGCGCCACCAAGTTTTCCCTTTCATCTGGTAAGCTGGAATTTTGTCAATTTTTTCTTAATTGAGGCCTCTTCTTTGATTTGGCTTGAAAACCCTAATATAAGGATTTAATTTGGTATATGTGAGGAGTGTGGAATCTGTGTTTTGGAAGACTATAGAGAAAAGAGAAGGCACTAATTCAATTTGATCGATAATGACATATGGTAAGGGCCTCTACTCTGTCTTGGTTGCGAATTTGGTTAAGTGTTGATTATTGATCGTATTGTTTTACTGCTAGGGTTGTAATAGTTGTTGGTGGTAGAGGATTACACGTATAGCATTGATCCTCTATTCGGAAATGAAGAATTGGTAAGGTCTGGGTTTGGTGACCTTATAATTGTTGTAATTGGTTTGGTTAGATTATTGAATGGATGGTATTATTGGTTTGTTGTCAAAATGGTTTCAACTACAGTTTTGATGGTATTATGTTAATGCACAGTTAGTAAGTGATGAATTAATTAACATTGTTGGAATGCCTTTAGAAGTGTTGAGTAGTTGGCCAAATATTGAAGGAAGGGAAAATGACCCAAACAGTGTCCCACCTTTTTCCTATTCAAAATTTTCATACCTCACTTTCAAAAACTATCATATTGGTATATGAGGTTCTCACCTCAACCCAATTTTGATATTTAGAGCCGTTAGCTCTGTTATGGTGCGTGTCAATGGTAGATTTTCACCCAATTACACCCATTCTCACTGTGAAACCTACCTCTATGGTAGATTTTCATAGTGAACACATTAGGATATGCATCAACAAAATCAGCAACCAATTTATTAAACATTAGCTACATTAAACATCTGTTTTGCAGAAAAATTCATCCACATTATAAACCCTAAACTTGCATACCCATTATACCCCATTTTGAAGCCCTAAAATATTGTACCCTAGTTATGACTATCACTAACCCTAAAGCAATAAAAACCCTAAACTAGAGCACCCACAAATCTGCTGGGATTTTAATTCCTTACCGACCCAGCCCCAATCCTTAAATCCATTTCATTTATTCATCCCACCCACACAATCCCGACAGCAAAAAGACACATGAATAGAAAATTGTAGATAATGACAAAGAAAACCCTTGAAAGCCCCCAAAAGGGAAAAAAAATGCAAACAATACCTGACCTTTGGCCCATTAGTAACTTTAGTACCTGACAAAAAAAAAATATCACTTTGGTACTTGAAGTTCGGAACCCGACCCAACTTTAGTACCTAAAACACTGTTGGCCGTTACGGCGTAGCCACCTGATATAACTTGAAGGACATATAAGTAATTTCAACTCTAATGATATTATTATTATTATTTATTATTATTATTATTATTTTTTTTTTATTATTATTTTTTTTTAATTTCCACGCACTCTCTCCTTCTTCCTCTCTCTCTCTCTCTCTCTCTCTCTCCCTGCTAATTTCCACACACAGACTCTCTCTCTCTCTTTTTCAAGCTCAAGAAAATTGGGCTACTAGAGAAAGATTTTCCGAGAAGCAACACATAGCTGTTTGATCTCGGACTCGGAGAGATGGACCTGCTTTCCATGCCTGGCCAATCGGACCTCTGTGCCCCTACGACGCCATTTGATTTGATTCTCAGATCCCTCACCAGTTGGGGATTTGACAATCCAGATTTGTCTTTTTGTATTTGTTGTGATCTTGGTCCGAATTGGTTATGGCGGAGGTCGGGTAATCGATCCAGATTTGGATTGATGCTGTTTGATGTTTCCCTGGCTGTGAGGATCGGAGTTAGGGCCTTGATTGGTAGTGGGATTCGCTGTGACGTCTCTTTTTCTGGAAGATCGATGCGACGACTTCGGTGACTGTTTTGAACTGCAGACGGCAACCGGGTTTTGGTTTCGTGGTCTGACTTTGTACAAGAGATCGGTCCCGATTATGAATTGTTTGGATTGCTTGGTGTGCTGCATCTCTATTGCCGCCAATGGTGATGGTAATATTGATGGCGTCCTACATGTCTGGTGTTCTGGGTATGCAATTGGTTTTCTGGAGGGTCGGCGATGGAGGAGATGAAAGCATTGAGTTTATGGATGAATTGAAAGCGAGAGAGAGAGAGAGAGTGTGTGTGTGTGTGTGTGTGGAGGAGTGTTATACAAGATGACGATCGTCTTGTCCAATTTTGAAAAATCAGGGAAGGATGGAACTATAGGCAGATTGAACAAGAGCAGATTTAGACAAAACTTTCGAGGGCCACGACCAGTGCGTCTCTGACCTCGGCTTCTTCGCCAACTCCCAGTTCACGGTCTTCGTCTTCGACGACAAAACACCCCACCTCTTGGACTTCAAAACTGGCGACCTCATCAAAACCCTCCGTGGCCACACAATCTAAGTTGGGAGAAACAAGAAGACGAAGAGAGAGTGAGGAAGAAGAAGACGAACAGTGAAGGGACCATAATACCCTTCAAAGTTTGCTAGGTGGCTAATGCACGGCCAACAGTGTTTTAGGTACTAAAATTGGGTCGGATTCCTAAACTTTAGGTACCAAAGTGATATTTTTTTTTTGTGTCAGGTACTAAAGTTACTAA
>LYNE01000897.1:54416-79751 GCA_001662545.1 Rosa x damascena
CCCCCCCCCCCCCCCCCCCCCCTCCAAAAAAAAAAAGATAAACTTTCTACCCCAAATTTCACTCTATTCTATTCCTCCCTGAGTAAAGGAACAGGGATAATGTATCAAAACAAAAAAGGGGACCATTTTCCCTGAATAAGCTGATGCATCTCCTGCCACACGAAAGTACCTCCACTTTTGGGCCATTTCTTGGAATCTTATGGAGCCGTACTCAAAGAATCTCATAAAAAAAGGAAGTAAATCTCTGGGTCAAGATATACTCTACTTCATAGAGAGAGAAAGATAAACTTAATGGCTATTGCAATTGATTCACTGTGAGTGGACATTAGATTTTAAAATAAATTATGCATGCAGTACTACTTTCGAGCATTTATTGTATTATGAGATTTATTTATGATCTATGATTTATGAGATTATTTCCTTTTCAAGGGCTTTCATTATTTATAAAGCTATTTTAAATTATGAGTTTATCAGTTATCGAGTTATTGAGAAATGGTTTTCAAAAAGTTGTTGATTAAGAAAATATTATAAGAATTTATGATTTTTGAGTATTTGAGTATAAATGAGTTATCGAGATTTCTTGAGTTTAATGTTTTATTGAGATTGAGTTTAGTTTAATTGAGGAGGTAATTATGTTAGCGCATGCATGCATTACCTGGTCGGCAATACCCTCCACTTTGGATTTTAGGGTGAAATCCGGGTAGGTCCTGTCACCCTCTCCCATTGCCTCAATCATAAGAATCAACATTCTTTTCTGATGTCTAACATGGAACGGAATTCTTAGTTTATTTGGCTCTTGTTTCAATAGCTCTTGGAAAAGCACAAAAGACAGAGAATGAAGAGAGTCTGAGAATAAAGAACAAAAGAGAGAGAAAAAGAAGAAAGAAAGTAGCTGCATTTTTCTTTATTTGCTCCGGCGACAACAGAGAAGTGATTCCATGGGCTTTTCTCCTCTGACTCGTTTTGCTTTTGATACTCTTTCTCTCTCTCAAAGCAGATTCTGAAACACAAGAAAAGATTGTAACTTTGTGGAAAAACCAAGAATCAAAGCCAAACCCAAATCAACAATGAACCCAATTACTCATATAGTAAGTTCAGTGCCAAATCTTTATCAGCAATATGAAATCCCCAATCCAAGTCTTCGAATTTCAAGTCCCTAATTCTATGAATTTGAAGAAGATGAGAGAGAGAGCTTATGTGGAGGTGAGATGCCGCACTTGAAGCTCGAACAACCATAACTAAAATTGAATTAGCTCCATGTTGCAATTAATAGCTCAACATAGACTAAAAACTTGTAAACTATACCAGATTGATAATGGCATTGATTATCAAGGCTTCGGTCTTGGTGGGTCACATGGACCAATCCCAGAACTGGAAAAAGAATCCAAATCGTCTTCAGAACCACTATTAGCATTATAACAAGGCCCTGAATTATTGTAAAGCCTAAGCTTCCTTCTCATCCTCCAAACCATTTCTGTCCCAAATGGAATTGACGCAACTAGCTAGTTCATTATAATTTAATTCAACTCACCAATGCTCTTAAGCTCTCGAATGTTCAATTACTACTAGTAGATCTGATCCAAAGAGAAATTAGCAGGAATGATGGACCAAATTCCTGTGATTATTAGGGATTCAAAGATAGTGGTGGTGGAGGAGGAGGAGGGAGCTTGCTGGCGGTGTTAATGGTGGAGAGGGGACATGGCTGGGATTAGTGAGGATTAAGACATAAAATGACCAAATTGCCCTTCTAAAATTGCCACCTGGCAAGCTCCGTAACGGAGCTAACGGCTCTAGATATCTATCTTCGATTGGGCTGAGAACCACATGTACCGAATTGATATTTTCAAAACGTGAGGTATCAAAATTTATGAGCAGAAGGTCAGGTACCGTACGGACCATTTTCTCTAAAACTAATATGCGTGAAACCACTCATGCAAAACTTATTTTTTCGATAGGAAAAATTTTAAGAACAATACATGACATAACAGCCATTCCGAAGTTAGGTACATATGGTTTCAAATAATTAAGATCGATACATGAAGTTGCAATCCTGACCCACTTTTTGTAAATGACTTCAATAATACCGTTAAACCTATACAATTATTCAATTTTCAAAGAGTAATTTTAGTTTTTCATCTCTCTCTCTCTCTCTCATATGGACACCCAAATCTGGGTACCCTTCTCCTTCTTCTTCTTTCTTCTTCTCCCTCCCTCCCTCCATCCCTCCTTCCCCGATTTGATTTGGACACGTAAATCTGAGCACCCAAAATCTGATCTTCTTCTCCTCCTCCTTATTCTTCTTCTTTCTTCCTTCTTCTTCTCCTCCTTCTTCTTCTTTCTACCTCCCTCCCTCCCTCCTCAATATCAAGGTTTGATTTGGACACCCAAATCTAATTTTCTCCTCCTCCTCCTCCTCCTCCTGCTTCTTCTTCCTTCTTCCTTCTTCTTCTTCTTCTTCTTCTTCTTCTTCTTCTTCTTCTTCTTCTTCTTCTTCTTCTTCTTCTTCTTCCTCCTCCCTTCCCAATATCAAGGTTTGATTTGGACACCTCAAATCTGGGTACCCAGATTTTCTTCTCCTCCTCCTCCTTCTTCTTTCTTCTTGTCCAATTTTTTTTTTGTCAATCCTTAAAGAATTTTCTCCTCCTCCTCCTCCTCCTCCTCCTCCTCCTCCTCTTTCTTCTTCCTTCTTCCTTCTTCTCCTTGTTCCTTCTTCTCCTTCTTCTTCTTCTTCTTCTTCTTCTTCTTCCTCCCTCCCCAATATCAAGGTTTGATATGGACACCCAACCTAAATTTGGGTACCCAAATATGATTTTCTTCTCCTCCTCATTCTTCTTCATTTTTCTTCTTCTTCTTCTTCCTTCTTCTTCTGCAATTTTTTTTTGTCAATCCTTGAAGAGACGGATTTGCCCTTACAAATTTGACCAAAATCACATTGACTAACAGGGGATGTAAAGACATGTACCAATTTTGGGTAACTTCATGTACCGATCTTAATTATTTGAAACCTGATGTACTGAACTTCGAAATGGCCGATATGTCATGTACTGTTCTTAAAATTTTTCCTTTTCGATATATCAGCTCTCACATCCTCGTGGGTATGAGCTACATAAACTAATGCAAACATTTTTAAAAAAATTTCTTCTCATGATTCAGCTCCCCTTAAGGCGGGAAATATAATCATATAAAGGGTTGACCGCCTTGTTTGAAGTCGAAATGACAGTAGATCTGGTTAATTTTTTTACACAGTACCTATTAATACACTATGAATACATGGATAGTATAAAATTTATCAATTTTCAATTTAGATTGTATGGATCGCACAAAATCCTCACATGCCTACTAATGTGGTCTAACTTGTTTATTAGTTATGTGAAAAAGTATTACCTCTCATAGCCAGCAAGATGGAGGAAATAAAAGGGAAAATCATCTATACAGTACCTGACATTTGCTCCATTCTAAACTTCAGTACCTCACGTTCCGAAAATATCAGAACAGTACCTGAGGTTTTGACCCCGACCGAAGATCGGTACCTGGTGCTGTTAGTCTGTTACAGAGCTTTCCTAAATTCAAATTTTGAAGGGTAGTTTGGTCCATTCACCTAAACTAAATCCCTAACCCTTAACCCTGTCATATTACTCGTTATCCCCAATTTGGAAAAACTGAAAACTTTCCCTCTCTCTCTCTCTCTCTCTCTCTCTCTCTCTCTCTCTCTCTCTCTAAACTGGTAGCAATATTCGTTTACAGATTCTCTGATTTCTGATACATTAGATAAAGGGGATTTGATACTCTTAAGATTCCAAAGCATGACCGAACAGTGGAGATATTTTCATGTGGCAGGGGAAGCACCTTTCTAAAGAGTGTTGTTGACCCTTCCCTTTTACTAGTGTGGAATAGAATAGTGTCAAAATTGGCCAAAAAAGTTAGGGTTTCTAGGGTATTGTCTACAGCGAGTTTAGGGTTTTCTAGGGTTTTGTCTACAGTGAGTTTGGGGTTTTGGGCATCATTTGCATTTTTGTATTGATGTGTTTGTTTACTGTCGGGTATTAGTGGTTGATGATGAATAAATGAATTGGAGTTTAGCATTGGGACTGGGTTGGTGAGGAATTAAAAATCCCAGCAGGTTTGGTGTGGGTGTTTGGACTTAAATGAATAAGGTCATTTGGGTTTAGGGTTTAGTTTACTGGGTTGGTGATGGTGACAGTCATAACTGTGATACCTGAAATTTGTCAATTACTGTAAAGTGTGTTTCAATGGCTGTGCTTAATTGTTGTCTAAAAGCATATGATTTTGATTGATTAGTTTTTCTTTTCTAATTTGGTTGCTGCAGATCCAAGTCTCTTCACATTGAAAATCTATCATGGAGGTAGATTTCATAATGAAAAGGGGTTAAATAGACAGTACAGAGGGGTGGATGTCCTGTATGTTGATGGAGTAGACCCAGACAAGGTCTCCTTTACAGGGTTAGTGTACTAGGCCTATGACATTGGATGTCAACAACTTCTTCTGCAATTCTGGTTTAGGATACCAGGTAGTGAAGATGGTAGTGAGTTTCTGCCTATATCCAATGATAAGGAGGCATTGGACATGTGTAAGTTTGTACCCCCAAGGACTAAGGAGCTGGAGCTTTTCATAGTGTGTGCAGCTGCAAGGTTTACCGAAAGGATATAGGGTTTTTTGAGGAAGGGCTGGATCATACTAGGTTTATGGGTTGGCGGATTGATGATGTTGAAGAGGGGGAAGTTGGGCCTGATGATGGAGATGAGTTTGATGTAGAATAGTGGAATCCTGAATTTGTGCCTGAGGTTGTAGTTGATTTGGATGGGCCTGAAGTGGAAGGTAATTGGGATGGGCTAGGTGTGGATGGCAATGGAGGACATAAAGCTGATGTGGATGGACAAAATGAGACTGTGCCAGTTGGAGAAGAAGCAAGGAAAAGGGAGAAAGGTAGACAAAGGAAAGAGACCCGTTATTGTAGAAGAAGCTACAGAGCCACAAAAGAAAAAGAAGAGAGTTAAGAAAGTTATGGATAAGAGATATTCAACCAGGAGTGGAGGGGAAAGTTCAAGGAGGCCAGCTTAATTGGATTTGTCTTTTGATAGCTCTACAGACTCAAATGACCCTAACTTTGATGGCATTGTGGATTCAGACTATGATCTAAATGAAGAGGATGATGATGTTGACTTTCAGCACAATATGGATGGTGATCCCAAAAGGGTGAATGAATGGGATGAGATGGGATTTGATGGTATGATTTCATCTAATGATGGGAATGAATCTGATGGGTTAAGGAGCTTACATGGATCTTCAGATGATGAAGGAGAGGACAGAGGGAGGTTTTCAGTTCAGTGCAGGAGAAGGTATAATGAGTGGAAGGAGTTCAAGGAGAAGGAAGATATGAAGAACCCAACCTTTGAATTGGGGATGGAGTTTGTAAACTCCAAGGTTTTCAAACAAGCCATTAGGAACTTAGGTTTCCCACCAACACAAGACACAAGGTATGTTTTTTTCCCTAATTTGGTTGCTTAATGGTTTATGAACAAGGATTTAGGGTTTTACTGACTTGGTCTATAAATATATATGCACTGTAGGTGTGTGGTAAGTGTTATACCTCACCAAAGTGTCCATGGAGGATATATGCCACCACAACTGACTTGGCAGCCCAATAATCTACATTAGGAGCATCAATCTGGAGCACAGTTGTTGTACAATTGGGAAAAAGGTGTACCACATGCATCCACCATTTACAGATACAGAATACTGGGACTCTTCTTTATGAATGATCCTAACTAGACAAGAGAAGGAATGCAGAATGCCATCAACAAGGATTTTGGCATAGAGGTGGAATACCAAATGTGCTATAGAGCAAAGTTCAAAGCAAAGAAAATGGCACAAGGGCGTCATGAGGATCAACACCACCTATTGAAGAGCTATGTACATGAACTCAAGAAGAGAAATCATGGCAGCTCAGTGTGGATACAAACAAAGTTAGATGGAGAAGTCACCAGATTCAAGAGAATCTATGTCTGCATAGAGGCATTGAAGAAGGGTTGGATGGAAGGTTGTAGGCCCTATATAGGCTTGGATGGATGCCATTTGAAGTCTGTGCACAAGGGACAACTGCTATCTGCTGTAGGAATAGATGGGAATTGTCAGAACCCGACCCGAAATCTCACCCTGAAATCCGAGGTGGCCCCATGGGGCCCTCTTTTTGAGAAAATTTGATGGAACTTCCCCTAAAAGTGGACAACCCAAAACCTGTTAAAACAATATACACTTCTAAACAATCACCCTTAAACCCCTGGAGCCACCCTGCTCCCAAAACAGAACAACTCCACAATTTAGAGTATCAAATTAATCCAAATATCTCAAGTTTACAACCAACTCAAAGTTTATAATATTATTATAAAAGTCCCACAGTTATCAGAGCAGTCTAAGGACAACGAAATATAATACAAAAAATAGGTTAGCTAGTAACCTACAAATGATAGATGGCAGTGATGGTGCTAAGCCTCAACTCCTAAGCCGAACAGCTACACTACGAACTAGGCATTTGAAAACAAAGGGCCCAGAGAAAAACATTTAAAAACGTTAGCGTGAGTGGACGAAAAATAAATAAATAAGATAGTTCATCCGAAGCAAAACTTTAATACTTTCCCACATGTTCCTTCTTAAAGAAGAAAAACTCGATGCATGCAATAATGGTAAAACATTTATCTTTAAAATCGAGAACTTCGTAAAGACAAGCTAGCCCCTATGGTTAAGTGAAATCGGACTAGCCCTGCTAGTCAAAATAATATAACAGGTAGGGGAAAATAATAGCCATACGAGTGAGCTTCCCAGGCTCGGGTGATAGCATCCCAGGCTAAAGTACTCCCATACTCCCGTATATACCCTTACGCCACTAAGTATGCAGAATAGGGTACTGGGCTTTCAGGGTTCCACCACAAAGGCAGCGACCTAGTGCCATGAAGGCGGACAGGCTTCTGTGATCTTATCACGTAACCACAAAGGCGAACTACATGCTAGCATGATAAATAATCACCATCGGTATGGCATAAGAAAAACATTCAAAAACTAGTAAATCCATAAATCCATAAGGCTTCCTCAAACTCTCGCAAATGAAATCAGGAGTACGATTCCCAACCGCACTCAGATAATCTCGTGATAACTCAATAAATCAACGAAGTGTCTTACACGTCAAAATAATCTCAAATCAATAGCAAATAAGTGAGATAAAATTATAAATCATAAATCAGAAACAAAACCAAAGTTGAAATCATTGCCAAGGCATTCCCAATGCCAAACCAAAAGTCGATGAATAAAAAAAAGAAATATAATTCTATCAAAAATCCCATTTCGAAAATACTTCAGAAATCACATACCGACGAATAGAAATAATATTCGATTTTGGAAATCACCTTAGAAAATAATTCGTCGAAAATCATCATTGATCATAAATCTAAATTCTAGCATAGCAAACTCATATCCACAAATTATGGCGGAAAACCAAATTATAATCCAAAAGAAATAATGTCTGAAACCATTCAATTTGCTCGATAAACAAAACGATAAATAAAAGAATCAATAATTCGAGAATAAATGCATGCATCATTATTTAAAACAAAAGTCCACTCACAATAAACGGCTAACGTGGCACCCAAGCGGAAGGATCTTCATCGAGCGGTGGATCCGTACCTTGCCTTGTACAAAATTATATTCCGTAAATGACAATCCGACAATTAAATACGAATCTAAAACGAAACCCGAAATCTCCTCATAACCCAACATCTCCATTTCCCTCCGGATTCAACCCAAACTTTGCTACTATTATCAATCTGTCGATTAGAGTATTCCACAATGGGAACAAGGGAAATCCGAAGGTCGGATTCCCATAAATTGACATCCGAAACTCCAAACTTCAGAAATTCACAATCGATATCAAACTTCTCCAATTTCTACAAAAATCACATTTACAAGCTCTACAAAAATTATAGGGCTTAACTAGCCAAAAACATAACCCATAACACTGCCTTACGCGCCTCCACGTGCGACATACAGTGGCAGTGCGTGGCCACCTTCAAATCGAGGCACCAAAATCCAACTACAACATCTTCTCAACATTCTAAACATTTTTCTCAACTATAATAAAACCCAATTATAACTTGAATTGCCGGAATCAGGCCGGCAAAGAAACCCAAAATTTCTTCAAACCCTATAATCGAGTTTCCTTCGATTCTCCCTCCAGGATCTTCAGTTGGACCAAGTATCATTGCTGGAGACGGCCGAAATCGGAAGAAATCGCCTGAAATTGCTACAGTGGGGGTTTTTGGCTTCAATCTCCCTTCTCCGGTCAAATTTTCGTGACCCACAACTACTGGTGTGTCAAGGAGGAAGAGGCGCGTCGTTTATGGCTGGTGGCACGTCGATTGGTGGCTAGATGGTGACGAATTGAAGGAAGAAAGGAAGAAGACCGACGCGGGGGAGAGAAAGGAGGAGAGAGAGAGACAGAGAGAAGTTACCAGAGTGAGTAGGTTAATGAAAATAGAAACTACCACAGTAACTTTCCATATATATATATATATATATATATATATATATAATTACCATGAACTGTAACTTCCGTTTTTCTCTTATAATTTTCGCATACGAACTCTGATTTTTACGTACCACATATGCACTGACTCGGTATAAGGACCTCTACAACTTTCATGAAGAAAATTTTCTCAAATAACGAACGATACAAAAGGTCAACTTTTATGGCCACTAAAAGTATCGAAACAAAGTAAAAAGTGAAAGTAATTGTCGTTTACCGTCCAAATGACTAGTATACCGATAAATTTAGGTTCGGGACGTAACAAGAATAATGACATTTATCCAATTGCTTGGGCAGTAGTTGAGGCTGAAAGCAGAGAGACCTGGATTTGGTTCTTGGAGTTTCTGAAGGTTGACCTCGAGATCCATCACTCAGGCCATAAAATTGTGTGAGACACCTTCATAACAACTTCAAGACTGATGGTTTCCAAGGTTAGAATCTGTGTCTATAACAACCTGGAATTTTAAGTACATATTTAAGTGATGGAAAAATTTTAAGAACTATACATGACATATAGACCGTTCCGAAGTTCGGTGTATTTGGTTTCAAAGAATTAACTTCGGTACATAACTTTTCAGTCTCGATCCAAAATCGGTGTATGCTGTTACAGCCTCCGTTACGAGACATGCTATTCTCAAATAATTGAAGGGTAAAATTGTAACCTTTATATTTTCAAACCATTCTCATATGCTGTATCCAAGTCCACATGGGTTCAGTTCGAGTCAAAGGCCTTTCTTCTTCTTGAAAGCTCAACTTTGTCTTTCTCTCTGTCGTCCCTCTGTCTTCCTCTCAGTAAAACATGTACAAACAGAGAGACTAGCGAATATTTTTAGATGAAAATAGGAGAGGAGATATGTTGCAGAAGATTAGATTCGGGAATCTTAGGGTTTTGGAAGCATGGCGAACTATTGGATGTACTTTAGGCTGGATGGAGATCCACCCATATTTGAAGGTATGAAAAACGTGCTTGCCTTTTTCAATCTATTTTCCTTTTAGGGGTTTTTCTGTATTTATGGTATTTTTGAATGGTGGTGGTCCAAAGATTGCACATTTGTTAATGGAAGTCAATTTCGGGCTGTCTAGGGTTTGGGTACAGTGTATTATCAATTGTTTCTGTATTGTTGCTTCTTTTTTTTTTTTTTTTCAAATAAACCCTAATTTGATACTATTAGGGTTTGTTGGCATATGAATTTTAGTGTGCTTTGGGTTTCCAAACCTTCAATTGGTTGGGGTTTATGGTTTACTATTTGGTTGATATGGAAGTTTGAGGGTTAATGAGTGTGTTGGTGTTGAAATGCTACTTATAAATTGGAAACGAGTAGGTGAAGATGAAATCAGAAGTAATGAATGTAACTAATAACTGACATAGAAAGTAAATGATGCAGGTTTTGTGTCTTTGAATGGATCCGAATTTTGGGCTTCAAAGCTTTGCTGACATTTAGTTTTTCTATCAATTTTTGCTGGACCAAATGTGTTTACAATTACCATACATCATGGGGGTAGGTTTCACAGTAATGGTGGCTTAAATAGGCCTAGGAAGCATTGGAGCAAATCTCATTTTCAGGAATAGTTCCAATGTGACATTCTTCTGAATAATCATAATAAGTCTTTTAACAAGAGCATACTTGAGGCAAGAAAGAAGCCAATCTTACCCTGTCTGGAAGATATTAGAGTTGCATGTATGGTGAGACTAGCAAATAGGAGGAACTATGTAGAAAAATGGATGTGCAAGGTTGGCACAAGGATAGAGAAACTCTTGAAAAAGAATGCATCATGAGCTACTGATTATAGGCCCTGGAGTCTAGCAACTTTAGGTTTAAGTTGCAAGGGAGAGGTGTAGGTTGTGAGTCTGGAGTGATTGCACAACAATATTCTGTGCAATTGGACACAAAGTCATGCACCTGTAGAAGGTGGGATCTTTATGGATTGCCATGTGGTCATGCAATCTCAACAATCTACTCCAAAGGGCGGTCTCCAGATGACTATATATCTGAATGGTATACACACGCCAAATATATGCAAGCTTATGAGGTTATGATCAATCCAATAGCTGGTGTTGCTAAATGGGAGCGTATTGAGAGGAAAATTGCACCTCCACTATACAAGAGGCAACCTGGAAGGCCCAACTTTGTTCCATTATCCACTCATATAACTTTCCAATGATTATTTAAACTGCAGGTGAAGTACCACCACCTCCTGGCATTGAAAAGCTGCCAAAGAGATATTACTCTCAAGTAAACTGTGGTATTTGTCACTAGAAAGGGCACCATAGAAGAACTTGTCAATTAACAAACTAGGTATGGCTGCTGAAACTATGCAGTTCCCATTCCATGTACTTCACTTAACAAATTACCTAATCACTGATGGTTTTGCAGGTTTCCAATGCCAATAAGGGTGTTGAGGAAGCACCCATGCCTGAGCCTAACCACCTCAACCACAACCTCCAAATGAACAAGAGCCTCCTAATGAAGAACATCCTCCAAATAAAGCAACACAGCCCACTGAAGCATCAAACCTTCAAGATGTAGATAATGTGACCTCTCAGGCCTCTACAAAGCCTCCAACCTTCGACAATGGCATGGGCATGACAATGTGATTGTAAATGTCAATGTCAACCTCAATGTCCATGTCTCTATGAATGAAGAAGGAGGACCAGATAATGATAGTTCTATGCCATCTCAACAAAGCAATGTGGTGCAGCCAAATCCACAGCTAAACTTGCTTTATAGTTGCAGCCAAATTCAATGGAACAGATTCACATGGTTTATTAGTTAAATGTAGTTTAATGATCATAGTGATGGGTGTTGTTGGTGTAAGATCTATACCTTTTTGCACTCTCACAGGAACCCTTTACTGCCCCTACATCTTCCAAAAAAATATACAAGAGAACCACAGGGAGGATTAGGCCAAGAAAATCCCCAAGACTTGTTGCATTTACTAACAAAGGTAGTTAGAATGATCCAGCTCAAAAGAAACAAGTCCAGAGAAGATTGTGGAAGCCATGAAGGGCTGCTCATATTGAAAGATGTTCCTGGGACACAAACTGGTTTTTTGGGCATGTAGTGTATGCTGGCATTTGTGGTGTCTTTATGTGTCCTTTAACTCTGCAAATGCCATGCTTTCTAGAAGCTTTTGTGTAATAGAACACTTATTTGGCTTTTGAACAATGTCAAATTTGGATTGAACTGGCCAGTTGATTGCCATATATTGATCCCTTTTGGTTTGGTTTGTTTCCCAGTTTTGATTGCTTTGTTTGTTTTTACCAACTTTTTTTGCCATTTTGACTGTGACTGTGAATTATTACTCTAATAGAAGTTCAGGTACTGATAACTATATCAAAGTCATGGTTTTTGGGAGGGAAGTCACCAACTGGTGGTTAAAGTTGTGGAGGGAAGCACATATTTTAGCACCAAGTATTATGAGCTGGCAGGGTCAAATAGGTACATTGGAGGGAAGTCAAGGTCTGGTTGATTTGCACCAAGTATTATGAGCTGGCAGGGTCAAATAGGGCACCCAAGATAACGATACCTGTAACGGCATACACCGATTATAGGTCAGGATTGAAAAGTCATGTACCGAAATTAATTCTTTAAAACCAAATACACCGAACTTCGGAATGGCCTATATGTCATGTATAGTTCTTAAAATTTGTCCTTAAGTGATAATATTTTATTTACGAGCTTGTGTGTGTGTGTGTGTGTGTGTGTGTTCAAGCAATCTATCACCTATTACATATATATAGACTTGTAGGAAACTAGTTTTACTTAATGAGTTTAAGAATTTTCGGATGAGACCTTATAAACCCAATCAATGAATGTCTTTCCTATGTTTGAGTGCTAATCATAGCATTCATAGCTTAAAACAAATTAGTTAATCAAAATGTAAGTTATCATTTTCTAGTATGCAGTGGAAATGAGACATCTTCGACAATGTCATCAATTCTAATGTAGCAACTGCAAATTGATATTAATAAGCTCATGTATCATTCTGCTCAAGTATGCAGACATTTCTTGTTAGAGATAAGTGTAGCTGAATCAAATCCAATATATATATATATATATATATATATATATATATTTATATATATGTATAAACAAGATGGAGTAGCTTTAATAATCGAGCATATTTAGCTTAATGTGACAATATTTGAGGACAATGCCTTAATAGCTCCTACTATCAAACCTTTTAACTAAGGTTTGAACTGAGAAGGTTGTACAAAGCCTATTATGGAATAACCACAAATGAGGAAAAGACGACTTCATCAAGGAATGCACGTCCTCAAAGACAAAAAGCTCAGGAGCTAGCGAAGAAAAAATACAATAAGCAGGATGCGGATGACCTACTACTTCAAATGCAAAAATTTCAAGAACAAACAAAGTTCGATTACCAACAAATGCAACAATTTTTCGGGGAAGGTCAACTAATTGAGTAACTCGCTGAGGAAGCTCGCACGATGATGGTGGATCCAGCAAAGTTCACCCCAAGAAATAGGAGCTTTTAGGAGAAGAAGCAACAAAAGATAATTGATAAGGAGGTAGGAGTCTCAATCATCTGGGAACACTCTCAAGATCCTACACCCCCTCAAGAAGACAACGCAAGCTTGGCCACTTATCATCCACTTCATGAGACATCTTGGATGTAATCAATATTGGTTTATTAGTTCAGATTTTATATTATTGTGGTTGTTGTTGCTATTTGTTAGTTGCTTTGAACTATTTATGTTTTAAGTTATGGAAATAAAAATTATTATCTTGACTATATCATCTTCAAAATAAAGCATTGAATTTTTATTTTCATAATAAAGCATGATCATAAAAAGTAAAAGCACACCACACAAAGTAAAATCACATCACACAATAATACAACCTAAGTAGGTCATGACCATTTATCACGACAACATGGCCACTTATTGAAAGCAATAAATTTAAAACGCATTATTGGCGGTTCTGATCAGCTTGTAGCTTCATGGTCCATAGGTGATCGACTAGATCGTCTTAGAGGTTTTTATTCATCACTGGACATCAAATCTCCCTTTACCGACGCAAGAATTGATTTAGTTGTTGTGGATTGCGATCAACATCGGTGTCAAATTCTGGTCTGACTTATATCTTTGCTTTCCTTGGTCTGGTTGGGATACCATTCGGATCAAATAGCTTTGGTGTATCTTCATCATGTTCATCTTCGACAATCATATTGCAAGATAATGCATATCATCATGATGTATTGAAAGTTCTCCTTACTCCACTCATGAGCTGGTCCTCTTATGATTTCCCAACGAGCTTGGAGAATACCAAATGCTCTCTCCACGTCTTTTTTGTGTGCTTCATGCATTCTTGTGAAATGTTGTGTCTGCGACGTCCTTAGGTTTCTTATTGCTGGTACAAATGACTCCCATTCAGGGTATATGCCATCAACTAGGTAATAACATTGGCCATAATGCCTATTACCTACCTGGTAGCTCACTTGAAGAGTTTCACCTTGAACAACGGTGAACATCCAAGAACATTAATATAATTCAGGGAACCTAGAAGTCCGAAGAATGCGTACCAAATCCAAGTATCTTAGGAGGCCACCACCTCCAAGATGATTGTCGGTTCCCCCTAGCAGGCAGTATACTACCCTGTCCATCCGTTGGGACAATTTTTCTATTGCCAGTGCATACAATCAAGGCTCCCAACCATCCTTGGGAATCCCCTTTCTACACCTTAGTCGATCAGTCATCGCAAATCTGCCGGTGTTGGTCGGCAGAGGTAAGTCTCGTGGTACACATTCCAGATTGCTTTTGTGAAATGCTCTGAAATCATCGCAGTGGATTTCTCAATATCTAGGTAATCATCGCAGAAGTCAATTGTGATGCCATATGCGAGCATTCTCATGGCACATGTAAGATTTTGTTCAGTAGATAAGTTGACTCTCCCAGTAGCATCTCTTGTCGGAACAAAATATGGGTCGTAGTTGGCCACGTCGCACATCATCTTATCAAAGACCCAAGATTGCATTCTATATCGCCTACAAAATATGTTTGATTCTAGCTGCATTGATCCTTGAACTATTGAGCTTTAAGTCGTTGATCCATAAGCTCTCGAGTTCTGGCGGTATACTTATGACCTTCCGAACAACCACCCCATTGTAAATCCTTATTTTCTAGAGTTTATACTTGCAAAGCAGCAGCAGCCATCATCATGGATCTTCCACGGTTTATCATGATGGCCTCTTCTTGATCTTTCAGCAACCATTTTGTCAAATGATTCATTGTAGAAACAGTTTGACAAAATCAAAAGGAAAAGAATATGGAGATTTGTAGGATTTGAATATGAGAGATGTTTGTGAATTTGTGAGAGATGAGGATGATAATGACTCCATATTTATGGATGGTTTGAAATGATATAATCAAATAAGATATGACACGTGGAGAATAAAATATAAACCGTAATTTAGACAGCCAGTTAGAGTTTGACATGTGGCAACGAAATCACATCTAAATTCAGTTGTTGTCATATATGCCGACACAACACATCAAAATATCTTGTAAATAATTTGATTTTTTGTTAGACACAACATGAAAAAGTATTGCCTTCCATAGCTAGAAAGATGGAGGAAATAAAATGTATATGTTTTAGGGAATCAGAAATTGGAAGAGAATTGAGTTAAGTCGTGCTTTCATTGATAATATGAGCTTCTTTATATAGAGGATTACAAGCATAGAGATAGAGTTGTACATGGAAACATAATCGTACATTGATTGGATATCTACTAAAATTCTCCGAGATTATCTCTAATACAAACTCTATTACAACTAGAGCAAGTAACCTAGAATTTGGGCTAGATACATATTCTGGATTTACTTGAACGTACACTCCCTTTTGTGTCACCGAAACATGGTGTTCCTCTCGTTGCCTCATTAAAAACCTTGCCGAGTAACAAAAACCCAGTGGGACAAAAATAACCTCAGTCGAAGGGGAAAAAGAGCATAGCATACCCTTCACGTTTTGAGATCAACATGTAGACATCTCCCCCTGATGACTACGGTCATGGGAGTTCGGATAATTTCCGCAAACGATACTACCAACATGTGTTAATGTTAGTGACCGAAGGAGGTCTAATTAACATTAAAGAAAGAGAGAGAGAGAGAGAGAGAGAAAGAGTAAGAGAGACACAAGAAGTATAGTGGTACGTCCACTTGAAAGCTTTAACTAATGTATTGGGCCTTGCGGCCCAAGAGGATTACATGAGGATGTAATGGGATGGATTTTAAGTGGGAGGAGGGGACTCTTTTATAGGTAAGGGAACCACTATTCTAGCCTTAGAAAGCATGCTGTGAAGGTAACTTGGCAAGGCCGGGAAGGTTGCTTCCCAGCGAGGTCTTGGCCGCTTCCGACTACCACGGGGTAGGTTGTATGTCGGGCTACGGCATGTATGTCATGGTTGGGCCCCACTATGGCTTATGGACCCACTAAGAGGGTGTTGCTTATGCTTGGTGACATAGAAAATGAGCCATGCTAGTGGACGTATCTACAACATGTTTTTCAAAAGTGGAATTTAGGCAATGACTTAGTGAGCAAGCCTGCCATACTATCCTCAGATCAAACCTAGTTCACTTTGATCTTGAGGAGAGTCTGTTGTTGCTCATTATGCTTTGTGTTGTCGCTTTTGATGTAGCCGTGCTTCATTTGTTCAAAACAAGTAACATTATCCTTATAAATGCTCGTAGGCCCGTCTGTGGTAGACTTCAAGCCACAATTTCTTTGAACATGTGTAATTATGGATCCAATCCATATACATTCATGAACCACTTTTTGAAGAGCAATAATCTCTGCAAGGTTCAAAGATATAGCAACTAGGGTATATTCTGTAGATCTCCAAGCTTTCACGGTCTTGCTCATGGTGAATACATAACCAGTTTTGGAATGACCTTTATGCTGGTCAGATAGATACCCAGCATTTGCAAAACCTTCCAAAACACTAATGTCATTTTAGGATGGGGAGAGGGAACACAGACCACTGTTGGCGGCGTTCTTGATATATGATGGGTCCGAATCCATCGTCTCTCTATAGGGATAGAACAACCCTATATCAATTGTATATCTCAAGTATGGAAAGATATCTTTTACACCAATCCAATGACATCGCATTGGCCCACAACTATACCTAGCTAACAAGTTCACTGCAAATGAGATGTTCGATCTTGTGCATTGAGCCAAGTACAATAATGCACTTATTGTACTCAAACATGGCACTTTTGCCTTTATCACATCTTCGTCATCATCCTTCAGACGAAGAGAATCCTTTTAAGGATAAAGACTACGAATGATCATGGGGGTGCTTGAAGGCTTGCCCTTGTCAAAATGCCTAAGCATCTATCAACACGATCCTCAAGTTCTAAACTGAGACATAATCGTGTTCTCCCAAGATCCTTCATCTCAAACTCGGATTTCAAGTGTTCAACGGTTTCCCTTAACTCTTTAAGGGATTCCAATGAAGATCATGTCTAACATGAACTGTGATAGAATTCAGAACTTGGCTTAGAAACGCGAGGGCATTCACATATCCCTTTCCAATCAAGTAATCACTTTAGTGAGCGTTTCAACCTTTTTACAAACGCCCTCCGTGGTCTAGAGCTATTTGACTTAGGTAAATGAAGTTCACCATGAACCTTCATATATATTCCGTATCTAGATCCCTAAAGAAATACATAGTGGCCATATTTGTAAGATGCATATTCAGTTATCCGGAAACTACCAAACTGACAAGGTAGTGGAGTGCAATGACATTCATTACGAGAGAATATGTCTCATCGTAGTTGATTCCAGGGCTTTTTGTGAGAAGCCTTGCGCCATAAGGTGAGATTACTATCTCTTTTTCTCATCACGCATTCCAACGAAGACTCATTAGTCAACAGGTTTTATGTTATGAGGTGTTGGCATTACTGGCTCGAAAAACCTTCCTCTTCGTTAAAGAATCCAATTTAACCTAGATCGCATCTTTCCATTTAGGCCAAATTTCTCTACGTTGACATTCATTCATCAACGAAACATGGTTCGATATCATTAGACTCAACAAACTCATGCGCAATGAAATGTGTGACTACATCATCAATCATGATGGAGTTTCTATCCCATGTCTCATGTACACTAGTGTAATTTTCAAAGAGCTCTATTTTATTAGGAATAGGTTCTGACATTGAGTCGTCCCCCAACAATAAACATAATGTGGAAGATTCTCATAAGACAGATTTTGAGTGTCTATAATCAAAGGATTGAATTGTACCAAATTATCCTTCAAACCCACGGGTCTCCCACGCATCCTAGCTGGGGCCATGGCCTATAAAGCTAAAGTGTCACTCTCTATGGCGTTGGTGCCATGTCTACTTCCGTGTAGGGTGGCGTTACGTCCTCACGTTCATCCTTACAGGCATATTTGCAGCAGATATGTGTGATTTCGTCACTTTAGCGGGGATCGAGATGAGACATAGTAGATACAGATCACAACAATTCTTGTCGTTCCTGTTGAACATCAGTGTTCTTATCTTCCCCTAACGACGGGAAGTCTGTCTCATCAAAGTGACAATCCGCAAATCTAGCGGTAAAGAGATCGCCTCGCAAGGGCATTAAGAGGCGGATGATTGTTGGAGTCTCAAATCCAATTTAGTTACTCATTAGTCTGTAAGGGCCCATAATAGTGTACTGTGGCGGCACAATTGGCACATAAATGGAACACTCAAATATGCGTAAGTACAAGATACTTGTACCCAGTCACTAGCTGTAACGCAAAGGTAGATTGAGTGGCTATGGGTCGTAGACGAATTAACATAGCTGCATGAGATATTGCATCACCCTAAGCGGACATAAGGAGATTGGTGCGCATTACCAATGTCCGGACTACCATCGTAGTCGTTTCCGCGAGACCACTTGGGTGTGTACATGGGAATATGATGTCCAACATCAGTCCCATGGTAATAACCATTGAAAGTCTAAGATGTAAACTCTCTAGCATTGTCAAATCCAGTTGACTGAATAGGATGATCTGGGGAGTGAGTTCATTGTCATATGATATGTGCTAGGAGGATAGCATAAGTAGCATTACAAGTGGAAAATGGCACAACACGTGACCAACGTGTTTGTGTGTCAACCAACATCATGAGATATTTAAACGTCCGTAAGTTGGTTGAACCAGTCCATAGAATCCCCACGGACTCTATGTAAGAACAGAATGAGTATTTTCGTATCCTTTGCATATGACGGTCTCGGTCCTAATTTCTGTAAGGAATAGGCTTTGTAATACGAGCGAGAGGTCTTTAAAGCAACCAATGAGGATTTTGGTTAGGCCTGAGCGTCTGAAGCATTATTCGAAGAAGCAAAATTTGTGACTACATCACCCATCATGGTGTTAGGACCATAGGAAGTGGCATCCATGGCGCCATGGCCATGGGGATTGACATCCATGGCATTATGGCCATGGGTGACGCCTTCTATGGCATTGTCAAGGGGGGACAGTGGCGGCCCTAGGCTGGCAGTGGATGGTGGCGGTCACACTTAGTCCGGGAATCAATCTTTGATTTTTGCTTTGTTTCGCTCAAAAGAATGGATGTCTGTTGAAGTCTTTAGTAGACGAATCATCATATCATGACTAGCATGACCTATCCTATCGTGACAAAGCTAATATCTATATAAATCCAAGAGATCTTCTCTCATAACTTTATAGGATCAAATAGCTCGAATAGTGGTGACATAAAATCCACTAGAGAGACACATACATTTCTCTAAGATGCATCTTTATTCGAAATCATTAGAGGTAGTGCAAAGGAACTTTTTTCTGTTCTCTACATAAATTTCTGCATGGAATCTGTTTGTTTTTCATAGGGTACGATTTCCCTAGGAGCGTAGAGAGTTTATGTGACAGTAATCAAGGTGCCATTTGGCAAGGGGAACTTGGGCTATTCCATGTCCTTGAACTGATACTGATGGCCCAGCCATCGTACGTAGTCACAAAATAATATGCTAAGAATCAAAATGGAGTCATAATGAAAAGAACTCAAAATTTTATTCATAAGCCAATGGAGTTACATCATCGTCTCTTTGACCAAAGAAAATCTAATCCAAAATGCTAGCTAATGCAAAACAATGGTAGTCATCTAACTTCTTTTGGTAACTTCAAAATAAATGTGACCAGGTGAGTAGAGACATGTAGGTGGAGCAAGGCTCGCTTAAGTACCACTAATCTCAAAACCTTTCTAGACATCACACTTACTTTAGATGAGCCTACTTTGAAGAAAGACTAAACCATTGGCATCTACTACAAAAACAATCTGGCAAGTACCTACATCTCTTGGAAAATAAAAAAGACTTAATCAAAATCGCTAGTCTCTTGGCCTTTGAAGTATTCAACCCTTAGAGCGAGATCGTCATCTTGATCTTCTTGCTCCATGTAATTTGCCTCCCTTCCTTCATGATACGTCTTGTACACGTTTGCAACATTCTGGGGTGCGTTACAGGCTTTGGCCCAATGTCCGGACGCTCCACACCGAAGACAAGCATCATTATGGTCAGACTCCCTAGATTGAGGCGCACTTGGGGCGCATTGGGGATGACTATTATCCTTGGTGGCGTCACTACCATAGCTGGAGGCTCTGCCTCTCTCTCTCTTCATACGTTGACCTCCACGGTCCCGTGCATGCCTATCTTGGCGGTTTCCTTCCTCTTTGGGGCGAGAATATGGACCAGAATTGTCCCTTTCCTTGGGGTTTCCCTCCTTGCGCCCTCCCTTAGAGTCGCGACTATAATTAGACTCCTGAATAGACTTGGTTCCCACGAGTCTAGAGTTATAATTCTTCACAAGTATGTTGTCGTGCTTTTCAGCTATGTTCATGGCACCAATAAGCTCATGAAATCTTGTGATGCGTCTGACATTGACATCAATCTGATAGTTCTTGGCTATCATCAACACAGAGACAGGGAAGATAGAGAGAGTCTTCTCGATAAATATCGTATTAGTGATGTTCTGTTAATAGAATCTCATTAAAGACTTGATATGAAGGGCTTCCGAGTTGTAATCAAGTACAGACTTGAAATCATAGAAGCGGAGGCTATGCTATCTCACTTCTAAATCAAGAAGCAGGGAGTCACGAACGTTGCCAAATTGCTGCTCGAGTTTTACCCATAGCTTTCTAGGGTCCTCTTCATTGAGGAACTCATTTTGGAGCGCGTCATTCATGTTCCTTGTCATGAGAATGATAGCTTTACTTGGTTTGCCTCCATAGTAGCTCTATTCGCTTCTAAAGCGGTTGCTTGTTGAGGAGTGTACCTACATGTGCCAGAACGAGCATAATTAGCTATAATGAGCCACGTTCATTATACCGCCAGAGGTACCAAATCCCGTCAAAGGGGTGACCTGCGGAGGCACGGCCAGCCGGGCTACCGCTCGAGCCCTGGAGCGACCCCAGATCACCGCTGACGCGCCGCCACGCGCCGCGTCAAGATAGCATCAGAAGCTCCAGACGCTGGGAATCTAAGCACATCAGTCCCACATCGGAAACAAGAACGAGATCAAGTAATCTAGAGTTTGGACAAGACACATATTTCAGATTTACTTAAAACAGTATCAAATTTGTTACCAAAACAAGAAGAAATAGCCCAGTACTATTTGGTCTAGTGGCATAGTCTCCCCTTCGTAAGTAGGAGGTTGTGAGTTCGACTCACGAAAGACTAATTGTAGCATTTGAGTTGTTTATTTGATAAAAAAAAAAACAAAAAATATTTATGGTCAATATTTCAAGTATTTTCATCGTTGTTTGGAGCACAAGAGCGAAAGCAGAATGAGGTTATCATGGGCTCTTGTAGTCTTGTTCACTCAAGTCTCAAGGCAACCTGAAGATGTGCAGCGTGGAATAGCCATGCTTGAAGGTTTTTGCCTTCACTTCCTCATTCCATTTTCACCTAGAATTTTAGGATGTGATCGTTTTTCTCTGCAAAATAAAGAATTTTATAGTGAATTCCATAAACTACAATGTTCTATTGAAAAGGGTTGACACTATCTCCCCTTTGCATCAAAGAGAGAAGCTTTACCTTCTGGCCGTGGATACTACAGAAATGATGACTATTCAAAAAGCCGTAATCTTCTCGACCACTGCTTAGAGGTTTGTTTCTGTTTACCTTTTGGATTGCAACTAATCATTATGGCATTCGTCCCTCGTTTCCGCTGCATTTTCATTATGCCATATGTCTCGGTAACCATCATTCGGTGAAAATCACTTGAATTTCATAGGATCTGTAGTTTAGACTGTAAATGTTCAATAACACGAATTTGCTAATGTTGGGTGTGCTTTGCAAGTGCTTATTTAAGTGTGTGCGCACATCTGAGATTAGGAGATTTTCAGATGGGGGAAATTTTCGTTAGTTTGGAGACTTGGAAATGGGAATAGTCGTTGATTTAGGACTGGTGTTATTGACGTCAGTATGAGCCCTTTAACTGAACTAGCTACTTTCCTTAATGAGATGCTTGATTAGGTTGTGGCTGACTGCTTGTTTGATGGTTGTTCTAGCAAGCCTTCCTGCGAAATGTTTTGCCTCCAACTTGTGATACAGTCTATATTTTGCATTTCTTCAAGCTTCGCAACAGGATATGGTTGATACTTATATATGAGGGTACCATCTAATGGTGTTTGTAATGGTCTACCTATGAATTGCAGTTTCTGAATGAAATTCAGTCTAGCTTTGATTGCTCTGTTACATGGAAGGTCAATGCCCTCCCAATATCAAATTGTTCTTCTGGTTCTTTGGTCGTGACAAGTTGTTAACCAGACTGAGCAGTGTTTGGAAGGGGATTGACCAATAATCCCTTGTTTAATGGTTGTGGTGAAGTTTTCTTGATTCAATTCCAGATCTTTTCTTTGACAGCTCCAAAGCTTGTGTGTTGTGGAATAGCATGCTCCCTCCACAAATTTCTTCTCTGTTTTTAATCATAGCCGTCAAAGATCTTTTCTTTGACGGCTCCAAAGCTTGTGTGGTGTGGAATAGCATGCTCCCTCCACAAATTTCCTCTCTGGTTCTTTGGTCGTGACAAGTTGTTAACCAGACTGAGCAGAGTTTGAAGGGGATTGACCAATAATCCCTTGTCTAATGGTTGTGGTGAAGTTCTCTTGATTCAGTTCCAGATCTTTTCTTTGACGGCTCCGAAGCTTGTGTGTTGTGGAATAGCATGCTCCTTCCACGAATTTCTTCTCTCATTTTAATCATAGCCTTCTGGTTCTTACTGAATTTGGATTGCATAACCCAGAGGCAAAAAGGCAGCTTGGTATCTCTTATTCATTGCCATTAATATATTGGAGATGGAATGCAATTTTTTTTTTAACCAGAAGGCTATTTGTTCCCACTTTCCCTAGAAGCTAAGTGGTTCATGTGCGTGTGCGTGTGTGTCTGCATTATGGTAACCTCTGAGGTGTGAATGTCTTCTTCTTGGACTTTCCGCTTTTGGATTCTCTAAAACTGGATATGCATTGTTATTGCAAATTCCTGATACGAGAATTGCATCTGATGGGTCTGATCAGGGATTAAAATGGTGGCGGCAAGCTGGATTTACTCCAAATTTGGTGTCGGGCAGATTTTATCTACTGAATTGTAGAGTCTTTGGTATAGGTTGAAGCCATCTTGTGATAAAGGTTGCATTCTGTTCTTGTTGAAGTTGATTCTGTTGTCATTGCAGATCTAGTACTTGGAGAGATTCATGAGTGTGTGATGTAAAGACTATTTGTTTCATAGATGGTTACAAGCTACAACATATTCATGGGGAGTTAATATGGCTGCTTGCCAGTTTGTGGCTTAATGTTGCAGTGGTGTAAACTCTTGCCAGTTGGCGATTGATCTGAGCTGTGTTTATCATGCTTTCCTGCAGCCTCCATGTTCTGTATTGAGGCCAAGATCTGGATTGTTTAGTTGTCTTTTGGGGCTTCTAACCATACTTTCAAAGATATAGTTTTGTGATGTGAGTTTGTTTGTTCTTAAACATTGCGGACAAATCATCTTTGTTCGACTCTTCGAATCATTTTTTGTGTGATATTGCAGACTTTATGTCCACTTATTCCTCATTATAAAAAGAGCTGTCTTCAGCCTGTTGTTTTTTTTGTTTCTAAAATTCTTTGGTTTATTTTGTTTTAATGTTAGGTTTTTTTATTTTCGTTGTTTTTGCAGATTGCACCTGATTGGAGGCAGGCTCTGCCCCTTAAGAAGATAGTTGAGGATCAAATTGCTAAAGGTAATAGAATTGTATTTTTATTTTTATTTTGTGGCTCCATTGTAGCATCAGATTAACCAAGGCATTATAACACATTCTTTGAATGCAGATGGCTTTATTGGAATAGGCCTCACTGCTAGTGCTATTGGACTTATAGCAGGTGGGATTGTTGCTGCCTTGGTTCGCAGGTGAGAACCCCAGCCAACAATGTTCATAAAGACTCTTGCTACCATATTCCAATTCCGAAGCATTTCCTGACAGAAAGGGATTCAAATAATCAGACCAACAAACTTTGCGGCTTAGCGTTTTTTATTTTCTGGAGCAAGGTTCTATATATGTTTATTTTATGATATTCTTTGTGCATATAGAAGTTTTTTCAGCTTATAATACCAATATTTTGATTCATTTGGCATTTTTGGCGTATATGTACCTCACCTAGAGCCTGGGAAAATTGGCTTGTTCTGTATCTGTTGCTTGGTAGGTCCACTTCATCAATATTATAGAAATTGTACAAGTCTGAGCCCTATTGGACAAGGCCGTAATAACTTAAATCTCTCAAGTTCTCCCATAATATCCAATTGTACAAGTTTGAACTATTAATTGCTGCTAGTTGTGAGGCTAGTAGTTTGGCAAAGTAGCTCCCTCGTAGTGAGTATTGGATAGTTTACACGCTCACGGCGAGGCAAATAGTTTGCCATTTTGTCGACAGACACTCCACATTGATGTTCATTACCGTCTTAGCATATATATATATATATATATATATATATCACCTGGGATTTCATTTGGATTGAAATGCACGGTGCACTTTTCCTCAGTCTCTTTTCCCATATGGTTATTATGCAACATCATTGTGATGTAATGAAGACTCTCTTTGCTCTTGCCTTAATGGGGAGGCCTCCTAACAAGCGAATGCTCTCTCTAAGTTGTTTATGCACGGCTGCACGCCAAAACAAAATGTTGGGTCTCTGGCATTTGCAAGGTTGGTAACTGAGGCCTTCACAAACATCATTGAACTACTATGGTGATCAAGTAATGTTGAGTTGATTTAGTGACCTTGGGAGTCCAAAATGTCCCAAGAACCACACAGCTAGGCAATTAGGTCTCAAGTAGCTATTCCAAAACGCCACCTTCACAACACTCTGACTCGCCACAGCATAAAAAGCGCACACAAATACAATGGAGGCGCTACCCATCCCGACGGAGACCTACAAGCTTGGGTTCATCGGAGCAGGTAAAATGGCGGAGAGCATCGCCAGAGGAGTCGTCCGATCAGGCATTCTCCCCCCAAATCGCATCACTACCTCCCACTCCAGCCCCATTCGACGCCAAGCCTTCGAGTCCTTCGGCGTCCGCCTCCTCCCTCGCAACGACAACGTTTGGCCCCTTCATCTTCCTCTTTCTTCTTCTTTTTCTCTCATCATGTCTGTAATCTGCATCTATCTATTTTTTTGGACTCGTGTTCATAATGATATGTATGGTGATAACAGGTGGTTGAAGAGAGTGATGTCATCATT
>LYNE01000897.1:79819-90821 GCA_001662545.1 Rosa x damascena
TTCCTTTCAAATTTTTATCATTTTATTTTAAATCTGAGGCTTAGGCTCAATAAAACCAAAAATGTGTAATAATATTATTTATAAATTATTTGTAATCTATGAATAGTAAACGGATGCTGTTTTAAATTCATTAGCTTCCAGCAGAAGATATGTGTAGTGGCTGAACAAGTTGTCCTTTGGAGAACCATTCTCTTATATGTATAGTTAAAATGTTTGCTTCTGAGGATTGGTTCATCCAATCAGCTTTTCAGTTCTCATGTCATGGAAAGCGTTAAAGGTAATTTTATTTCTACTAGGTTGATAACATTTCTAAAGCCTATATCATGGATTACTCCAGCGGCCTTCAGAACTCTCACAATATGATAAGGTAGCAGACTTTAGCATACTAAACCCTATTTCCTTTCTCATTATATTTTCAACAAAAGTTTGCAATAAGAGAGCTATCCACCCTAAAACATGCTGGTATGACGTGACAGTGGCGAGACGACTTTTAAAATGCGGATTGTCTTACTGCATTTGGTTAAATGACAAGTTTGTAATATGATATCGGAGAGAATTATACGTTTTATTGTCATAAACTTCATGGTCCCTCATGTTTAGCATATGGGTTTTCAAACTCTTGCCTCTCGTTGTTCTAATTTTCTTTGCCCTTTTATATTGTTTTTAATAGGGAAAATTTCATGAATGGTACCCGAAGTAAGGCCCACTATGCATTTCAGTACACCAAGTTTCAAAACATAAACTTTGGTACCTGAGGTTTCAAAAAAGACCTAATATACATACATGACGTCAATGACGCTGTTAATTTTGTGCCAGTTGTCGTATTTCAAGGGGTAAAAATGTCTCTTCAATTGTTTTACTCTGAACCCGGTCTCTCTCTTCTCTTATTCTGGGCACCTAGCTCTCTCTCTCTCTCTCTCTCTCTCTCTCTCTCTCTCTCTCAACCCGCCTTGTAGGCCTCGTACTCGCTGTGAAGAGGCGAAGAAAAATTGGGATGAAACCCCGACCAAGCTCCTCTAAACGCACCTGCCCCATCCCTTACAATCATTCCAACTCCACCACTATGGTTGGTTTTCATTCCGAAAGGCGCCATCTCTATCTATATTTACCTCTGACCTCTTTCTCTTAACCCAGAAAGAGATTAAGGTGAGATTGCATTAGCTTGTCTGAGATTAGGGGTGAGATGTTCTTACAATCATACAATATTGAGGTGAGATATTCGGGATTATCAAGGAAGAGCAGATCTGAGATCGCCGCTGGGGCAATAAGAGATGGCCCAGCCCAAATACTCGTCGCAATTGAAGGACCCGAGGAGGGACGACAAAAACGGGTGCGGATTTTGGGTCGTAGACCAAAAACAAGGTCCCCATGGCTCCCTTGGTTGTCGAGGTCGAGCTTTGGTGAAAAATTTGACGGTGATGGAAGGTAGGATTGAGAATAGGGGCTGTAATCAGAGGTTGCGAAAGGCAGTGCAGAGGCGTGGTGATTGGTGGCGGTGATCGGTGACAACAAAAAGGAGGAAAAGAGATCTAGGCGGAAGCAAGAGAGATATTCCTCAAGGTCAAGTGATGACAACAGTGATGGATATGAGAGTGCCTATGAAGGAGAAAAGAAGAGGAAGAAGCGAAGCCACAAAAGGCATTGGGGTAATGATTCTAGATCAGAATCGGGTACTTCTGATTCTTCAAGTGATGACAAAAAGCATAGGCCTCTTGAATCCACACTTCTCGTCGGAGGCCACTGCTAGTTTGGGGTAGCAGAGTCGTTTAGAAGGAAAGAGAGGAGTCTGAGAAGAGAGAGAGGAAACCCGTTGAGAAATAAAAAACCAATTTTGCCCTTCACTATGTGCGTAATGGCATGCAGACTGACGGAGTCATTAACGTCGTGTACATATATTGGGTTGGTTTTGAAACCTCAGGTACCAAAGTTTATATTTTGGAACTTGGTGTACTGAAATGCATAGTGAGCCATACTTTGGGTACCATTCATGAAATTTTCCCTTTTTAATATGGTGTTGAAAGTTTGTATAACTGGGATGAATATGGTGAATTTCTTAATCCTATGTTCAAACAGTTTTGAGCTTGGGAGGAGCTGCAACAGAACAAGATGGAGACTTAATAGCTGAATTATTTGGATCAGTAGGCAAGATTTGGAAAAGCCGATGAAAAATTGTTTGATGCAATTACTGGCCTAAGGTATGTAACTTGAAGTCATGAAATAAACTCATACTGATTCATACTCTACTGTACAGTATCTTTACTTTATCTCCTATTGCACCTACACAACTTCTAAAATAAGTGAAATGATAATTCTGTGTTCCTCTTTCCCTGCATCTTTCAGAGAATGCAATGTTTCTCATTCAAGCTTTTTGAGTTTTAAATTTTGTTTTGATTAATATATGTTGGAAATTACAGCGGCAGTGGTTCTGCATATATATATTTGGCTATAGAGGCCTTGGCTGATGGAGGAGTTGCTGCAGGTCTACCGCGAGAACTTGCATTGGGTCTAGCATCTCAAACTGTAAGTCAAATGACATGCTAAAGCAGTCACGTAATATCACACCATCGTGTATATGTGCCTCTTATATTTCTTAAAATTTTGACAATGCAGTTGCACAAAAGGGACATGTTGCATGTAATATATCCTAGTTATAAATCACTATGCTTTAAGAAGTTACACCCTATTACCTGCACACAAAAAGTAACTAAAGAAGTGAATTTTCTCTTTCTTTTTTAAATCTCAACTCTTTATGAATATTCAGTGGCTTTAAAATCTGAAAGATAAATCTAAAATTTTTATTTGTTTTCAAGACATTTTAAAAATATTTGCACGTTTACAGTTTCTATAGTAATGATGTCCACTTAAACTTTATCGCAATTTCCATTGATTCTTCAGGGGCATTACTCATTATGCAATTTCCATTTATTCTTCTTGGATTCCTTGTTATGAGGAGCTCTGATTGTTTATTTGTCTTTTATTTTTTTTTAGGTATTAGGAGCAGCATCTATGGCTACTAGTTGGGAAGCATCCAAGTCAGCTAAAAGATGATGTAACATCACCTGGTGGAACTACCATTACTGGCATTCATGAGCTGGAGAAGGGTGGATTTCGTGGAATATTGATGAATGCAGTTGTTGCTGCAGCCAGGCGCAGCCGAGAACTTTCACAGAACTAGTCATTTTGATATTCTTGTATCAACGCATCAACGCATATTACTGGCTAAGCAATGAATTTGTTGTAGTATATATGAATCATGTTGTATATATGAGTCATAGTATAAATGTCTATATCATGTATACAATAGGTACTTGAGTGTATAATGTAGGTATAGAGACTTGTGTGACAAGCTTTATGCCAAAGGGTAACAAGCATGGCAATTATCATCATCACAGCCACCATGTGGAGCTGCAGCTGTAAATGTAGTTGTTATCAAATTGAGTTACCCTTTGAGGTTTCACACTTCAAATGTATTCCTATAAATACCTCTTTGTATGAGATGAATAAACACACTTGAATCCTCCATTCTATCTGAAAGATTACTCTCTCTCTCTCTCTCTCTATATATATATATATATCAATTTATGCTTGTCCTCAAATACGTTATCAGCACGAAATTGCTCTAGAATTAGAATCGAAATTGAAAAGAGTAGAGGTAGTTCATAATCCGATCGAAGTCATTTTTTCAAACCTACAAAAAACCTCCAAACCCTAGCACATATCAAAGCCCTTGATTCAAGAAGCTCAGAACCGGCCTCAGAACCTCCAGAACCGGCTGGAAACCGCCTGAACCGGCCACCGGAAAAATTGAACCGCTGCCGAATCGCTGTCGAAGCCCTGCCGAGTCCTGCCGAGATCTGCCGAGAAGCTGCCGAGCGAGTCCTGCCGAAAGCATCTGCCGAGACCTGCCGAGAAGCTGCCGAGCAGATCTACCGAGTCCTGCCGAGACCTGCCTAAAGCAGCTGCAGAGCCCCTGCCGAGCAGCCGCCGAGACACCTGCCGACAGCCTGCCGAGCTGCTGCCTAGCACCTGCCGACACATCTGCGGGGCAAGTTTCCGGCGACTTTTCGAGCGATTCTTCGGTCACCTCCGACAACCTTTTCCGGTCAAATTTTCCGGCAACATTATTCCAGGGTATTATTTACTAAAAGTTCCCGTTTTTAAGTTTTTACTCCATTTTTCTTCTCTTTCATTTTCTCGGGAACTTACAATTAAAAGCGGAATTACAGAAATTCACGCTAAACGAACTAAGAGCGTTCGTAATCATGAACTAAGAGTGTTCATAATATTCGGACTAAGAGTGTCCGCGAACATCATTGTTTTGGTCTAAATATTATTGGAAATTGATTTCTTGGTAGCATAGCTCGGAAATCTTATTATTTTAGCTTTCATGGAAGTTTAAACTCCGAAACTAATATATCTTCTCTTCTTACCTTCAGGATGTCGAATGAACCTAGACTCGACTTTCAAATGCTTGACTCAACGGGTTCGGAATATCATAGTTGGGTAACCGACGTTGAGAACCACCTCACTTCAAGAGGAATATTGCCCATAATCCAGGCACCTAATCCAGGCCTTGTGTTCCAACGAACACCCACAAAGCATGCACAAGCTATTATCTTGATGCAACGCCAAATGAATAAAGCACTCAGATTAGAGTACATGTCAATCAGAGATGCCAGAGACCTATGGGTAGCGCTAGAAGAGCGTTTTGGTAATATCCAAGATACCCTCCTCCCTGACTTGAAGGTTCAGTGGAACAATATACGCTTCTCCGACTTCAAGTCTGTTGCTGAATACAACTCAGAAGCTCTTCGCCTCAAAGCCATGTTGAGGTTCTGTGCAAAGCCTCTCACAGAAGAAGAACTAATTGAGAAGACTCTCTCCACCATCCCCGTCTCAGCAATTGTGATATCAAAGCAATATCGCACTGAAGTCAATGCTGGACGAATTACGAGGTTTAATGAGCTCATCAATCTTTTGTCGGTAGATGAAAAGCACGACAACATCCTTGTAAAAAATTATCATTCAAGGCCCATTGGAACGAAGAGCGTTCGTGAGGCAAATTATAATGCACCCAAGAGAGGGCGCAAGCAGCAGTACCCTAATAACAGGGGGCAAGAAAGACGAATGGGTTCATATAACCACCCCAATAAAGAGAGAAACCACAATTTTAGAGCGGACACACGTGGTGGCAACTTCACACGTGGTGGTAACTCCACACGTGGTGGCAACTCCACACGTGGGAGAGGTGGATACGATAGCAACATGGGCCGAGGATATAATAACAATATGGGCCGTGGAGGTCGCACCATGAGACGTGGCAGTAGCAGTAACCCTCCTAGGGAATACCCAACACGTGGACAACCTGCACCTCAAATGAAAGGAGGCAACCATAATGACATGTGTCATCGGTGCGGATCAATCGAGCATTGGTTCAAGCAATGCCATGCAAGTACTCAACTAGCTGAAAGCTACAAAGAGTATAGGCAATTCAGGGAGCAAGAATCCAACCTTGCCGAAGATGAAGATGGTGAAGATGTCAATCTCACCATAGAGGACTTCAAAGCTAAACAAGTGCACGAGGATGCCGCAGACTTTGATTAGAATAGTCCTTTCTATTTTCCAAGAATGGCAAATGTGCCTTAATTAATAAATAGCAATTGTATTAAACTCTTTCTCAGTGGCGCATCAAATGAAGTATGATGTCTAGGAAAGTAATTGAGATCAGGGTACTTAAGTGAGCCTCGCTCCACCAACATCTCTCTACTTTCCTGGTCATATTTCATTAGAGTTACCAAACGGATAGAGTGACTATGATTTGTCTCATTTTGATTTTACTTTTGGAATAGACTTTGGAAAACTGTGATGTAATCATTGGTTATTTTCCTTATTAATAAAATATCACATTATCATTCAATGTCATGGACATGTGTTAATATTCCGAACTTTATTATTCTTTTTCAGTATGTTTTCCGGAGAAATGGAATGCCTTCTTGATAGTGACACCACACATACTATATTACGACATAGGCAATTATTTTTATGGATGACGCCTAGTCGATCTTCAATAACTACGATGGCAGGATCATCACAATTGATTCATGGTCGAGGACCAGCTCAATTTTTCTTGCCGAATGGCACGAATATTAATATCACCGAAGCTCTATATGCTCCTAGGGCTGGAAGAACCCTATTGAGTTTTAAAGATATAAGAGCCAATGATCTTCATGTGGAAACACATTGTGAGAATTGACAAGAGTTCCTTTGCATCACCTCTAATAACTACGGAAATACACGAGTATTAGAGAAACTTATGTGTCGCTCTAGTGGATTATATGCAACCACTATCAGACTAATTGAATCCAACCATGTCATGAATGAAAATTTATGGGATTCTGACACATACAGACTTTGGCACAACTGTTTGGGTCACCCAGGTCGTGATATGATGCTCCGTATATTAAAAACTTCACACGGACATCCATTCTTCAAAACGAAAAGAAGTACGAACCAAAGATTGGTCCAAAGAACTACTTCATATCATTCGTTTTGCAAACCTTGCTCTTTAGCAAAGGTAGGATCAAGACCATCCTATGCAAAGGACACTAAAGAAAATATACCATTCTTGAAAAGAATACAAGGTGATATTTGTGGACCTATCCAACCAACTTGCGGACCATTTAGATATTTTATGGTATTGGTTGATGGATCGACACGCTGGTCACATGTCATGCTATTATCCACAAGAAATGCTGCATTTGCTAAACTCCTAGCACAAATCATTAAATTAAGGGCTCACCACCCTGATCATCATATTAAGTCAATTCGTCTTGACAATGCTGGAGAGTTTACATCAAAAACTTTTGATGATTATTGCATGTCCATTGGGATCGAGGTTGAACACCCTGTACCTCATGTACACACCCAAAATGGTCTCGCAAAAGCTGCCATTAAAAGACTTCAAATGATTGCTCGAGCATTGGTTATGCGCACCAATCTCCCTATTTCTACTTGGGGCTATGCAATATTGCACGCAGCTGTGCTTATTCGTCTGAGGCCCACTGCCACCCAACCATTTTCTGCTTCCCAGATGGTAACTGGGTATGAGCCCGATGTCTCACACTTATGCATATTCGGGTGTGCAGTCTATGTGCCAATTGCGCCGCCACAGCGCACCAAAATGGGTCCTTAAAGACGATTAGGTCTTTATATTGGATATGACTCTCCCACCATTATCCGCTACATAGAACCCTTGACAGGTGATCTATTTACCACTAGATTTGCGGATTGTCACTTTGATGAGACAGTCTTTCCGTCATTAGGGGGAGATATGAACACTAATGTTCAACAGAAAAGATAGGAATTGTCATGGTTTATCCCCACTCTGTCTCATCTTGATCCCCGAACAGCACAATTTGAAAATAGAAGTCCGGAGAATTCTCGATCTTCAGAACGTAGCAGAATCAATGCCTGATGCGTTTTCTGATATCGCTAAAGTGACAAGATCACATATACCTGCTGTAAATGTGCTTGCAAGGATTGATGTCCCTAACACTAGAGGACATGATGCCATCTCAAGAGTACATGAGAATGGCGCCAACGTCCCCTATATGGGTGACGTAGTGGCTAGATCCACTGCTCCTGCCAGGAAGCGCGGGAGGCCCATAGGTTCGATGGATTCTCGCCCAAGAAAGAAAGCGAGTTTGACACAAAATAATCCATTAATCATCGATACAAATAATCTATCTCATGAGAATATTTCGGATTATGGTTATGTCAAAGAGACATTATTGGAGGACGCTCCAATAACAGAACCAATTCCAGAGAATAGAGAGATCTCCATGAATTACACTAGTATACATGTGATGATGGATAGAAATTCTATGACTATTAATGATGCATTTGCATATCATATTGCAAAAGGAATTATAGAATACGATGATATCGAACCTCGCTCCGTTGAAGAATGTCAACGAAGAGCAAATTGGTCTAAATGGAAAGATGCGATCCAAACTGAATTGGATTCACTAACAAAGAGACAGGTATTTGGGTCTATAACGCTGACACCACCAAATATAAAACCTGTTGGCCATAAATGGGTCTTTGTTAGAAAGCGTAATGAGAAAAATGAGGTTGTTAGATACAAAGCCCGCCTTGTGGCACAAGGTTTCTCACAACATCCTGGAATCGACTACGAGGAGACATATTCTCCCGTAATGGACGTTATAACGTTCCGCTACCTTGTCAGTTTTGTAGTTTCCGAAAAATTTGACATGCAGCTTATGGATGTGGTTACAGCATATCTCTATGGGGATCTAGATTCAGAGATATATATGAAGGTTCCAGACGGACTTCAATTACCCAAATCAAATGGCTCTAAACCACGGAGCGCGTTTTCAATAAGATTGAGACACTCACTATATGGATTGAAACAATCCGGACGGATGTGGTATAACCGTCTAAGTGACTACTTGATTAGGAAGGGATATGTTAACAATGAAATATGCCCATACGTATTCATTAAAAGGACAAGTTCCGGATTTGCAATTATAGCAGTTTATGTCGATGACATGAATCTAATTGGAACTCTAGATGAGTTAAAGGAAACTGCTAAATACTTGAAATCCGAATTTAAGATGAAAGATCTTGGGAAAACACGGTTTTGTCTCGGAATAGAACTCGAGCACCATAGTGATGGGATTATGATCCATTAGTCAGCATATACTCAAAAATTACTAAGGCGCTTTAATGAAGATAAAGCAAAGCCTGTGATTACTCCCATGATCAGCTGTAGTCTTGAGCCCAGAAAAGATCCATTTCGTCCAAAGGATGAGGACGAAGGCTTATTAGAGGCCGAAGTGCCATATCTAAGTGCAATAGGTGCATTATTGTACTTAGCTCAATGCACAAGACCAGATATCTCATTCGCAGTGAACTTGTTAGCTCGACATAGTTCCTCGCCAACACGCCGCCATTGGATTGGTATAAAGATAATCTTTCGATACTTAAAAGGTACAATTGATATGGGCTTGTTTTATCCCTACAGGGAGAAAAGAAAAGACGGAAGCTTGGGATCAGACCCCACAAGGCAAAAAGCCACCTTCTGTAATATAGACGCCGGCGACACCATCCATGGTGGCCGACGTTCTCCTCCTCCCCTCCATCAAAATGATAATGATGTTTTGATAGGTTTTGCTGATGCAGGGTATCTCTCTGTCCCTCACAAAGGTCGCTCCCAAACAGGTTATGTCTTTACCACCGGAAGCACCGCGATATCTTGGAGATCCACAAAACAGACCCTTGTTGCTACTTCCTCAAATCATGCAGAGATTATTGCTCTACATGAAGCTGTGCGTGAATGCATATGGCTAAGGTCTGTAAATAGACACATTCGAGGAACTTGTGGTTTGAAGTCTACCACAGAAGAACCTACATGTATGTACAAAGATAATGCAGCTTGTATTAAGCAAATGAAATTAGGTTTCATCAAGGGGGACAATAGCAAGCATATATCGCCAAAATTCATCTACAATCAGCAACAACAAACACTTCTAAAAATTGAAGTAAATCAAATCCGATCAGAGGATAATGTAGCGGACTTATTTACTAAGTCGTTACCAAAATCCCCTTTCGAGAAACATGTGAAGAGTATCGGATTGAGAAGGTTATCCGAACTCCCACGATCTCCAGGGGGAGTCTAAATCAGGGGGAGTATCCAGAAACATACTCCACACTCAACGCGCGTTGTGCTCTTTTTCTCCTTCCACCAAGGTTGTTTTTTCCCACAGGGTTTTATTACTTGGCAAGGTTTTTAACGAGGCAATTTCGAAGCGCACGGCCTAGACAATACTATTGACATGAAATATCCTAGGGGGAGTGTTGTAGTATATATGAATCATGTTGTATATATGAGTCATAGTATAAATGTCTATATCATGTATACAATAGGTACTTGAGTGTATAGATAAGGTACTTGAGTGTATAATGTAGGTATAGAGACTTGTGTGACAAGCTTTATGCCAAAGGGCAACAAGCATGGCAATTATCATCATCACAGCCACCATGTGGAGCTGCAGCTGTAAATGTAGTTGTTATCAAATTGAGTTACTCTTTGAGCTTTCACACTTCAAATGTATTCCTATAAATACCTCTTTGTATGAGATGAATAAACACACTTGAATCCTCCATTCTATCTGAAAGATTACTCTCTCTCTCTCTCTATAACAATTTATGCTTGTCCTCAAACAGAATTCACTTTTTTTTCACTAGTACAAAAATTGAATCAGACGACGGCTAAAAACTGTCGTCTGATGCGGAGCTAACTGTCGTATATCTCGCTGCCGTCTGATGAAACATGATTTGGAGAACTGTCGTCTGAAGAACTCGGCATCCATGTCGACAGCATGTCGATAGCTTGTCGACATCATTAACTGTCGTGTGAACGTCACTCAGACGACGTGCAACTTAAGAACCCGTTGTGTGAAGGTGATTCAGAAGTCTTTTTTTTTGTTAAAACTGTTGTGTGACTGTTATTCACACAACTAAAACATTGATTGCATCTGTGATTTGTATTACTCTCACACAACAGTTTTTATTGTATGGCTGTTGTGAACATTGTGTACGTACAGCAGAAGATGAAATCAAAAATCACCAAATGAACAGTAATTACCAATATATATCTAATATTGTTATAATCCACATAATTGTACTGAAATGTATTAGACAATATTGCCAAAAAGGAGCACTATACTACTCCAGCACCAAAATATGAAGCACATCTATACTAGCTACTCCACTAACAAAATAAGTGAAGAAATGCACTTTAGATTGTCACTTTGGGGCACAAAAATACATTTCTAGCCTATTTCACTTCACAGCTTCTAGGGCTTGAGCAACTGCATACTTTACAGCTTGAGGATGTTTGTCGTTTGGCTATGATGGAATACCCTAAAAAATAGACAGCGCGCACCATCAATCAACACCATACATATACTACTATAAT
>LYNE01000898.1:69606-93256 GCA_001662545.1 Rosa x damascena
ACTTGTCTTTGTATATTTCTATCGATCCTGAGTATGTTGCTTTTTAGAATCTCTTGAAATTTTATTTGTTTGACTATTTTCAGCTTCTTTTGATAATCAACAGTCGAGTACTAAGTGTAAGATGTAAGTTTTACAACTTTAACCTAAAGCTAAGTTACATTATTCTTATTATAACACTCCAGGTGGAAGAAGAGATTGGCATATGCCTAAAACAAGAAGACATGGTGGACCTCACAGCCTTCCTCGACCAATCTACTGGATGCAGAATATTTCCTTCTCCTGTAAGTTGGCCTTAATCCTTTTCTGGAATGACGATTGAAACTCAGAACCCTGAAGATCTCTTTTGTGTTACACCTACCAGTAAAAGTTCACCTTTTTTGTTTTTTCATTATTAGGGAGGGTGTGATGAAGAACTCAGCCTCTATCTGTACAGAGGGCAGGTGGATAAAGAGCTTATTGATCAGCTGCAAGGTAAAGAAACAGGTCTTCGTGACCATGGAGAGCTGATTAGGGTTCGTGTGCTCCCATATGAAAAGCTCTGGCGCATGACAGCCGATGCAAAGGTTTTAACAGCCATTGCACTCTATGAAATGGCAAAAAGAGAAGGGCTCTTGCCTCCCCTGAAAACATGAATTGCTAATTACCAAGGTCACCATACACTCTTTGTTGGGTTGCTGTTGATATTTGCAACTATTGAGCTAGTTGGTACAAGATCCAGAGTTGATGTTCTTTTATCTTTATGGAGCTCTATGTAATTTTCTGCTGTTTTTACTCGAATGGTTTCTCCTATTCTTGGAGTGAGAGGGCAGTAAATTATAGTACCAGGATAAGCAACCAAAAATATCTGTATATTTGACGAGATGATCTGTCCATATTTATTCCTTTATCAAGTGAAAGAAATGCCTTATATTCTACATCGTAGAAGAAAAACAGAAACACGGAGCTTATGAACTCATGGATTCAAACTACTCCAAACCATGCCCTTTATTAGATCAAATAAGTCTTCTTTTCAACTGTGCACAGAGGATTCACCAAGTACAACAAATAAATATGAATCTTTTGGCTGTACAAGGTGCCTTCATTAAACCAGGCTATGACAACTACAGTTTGCTTAGGGTATTAAACCTTGCTCATGACAAAGTCTTTGTCACTTGATTCCCATATCGTGGTCCCATCACAAGTGCAAAGCTTCTTGTAGTTCTCACCTACTCCAGCGC
Organism: Rosa x damascena; assembly: GCA_001662545.1. Taxonomy (NCBI): domain Eukaryota; kingdom Viridiplantae; phylum Streptophyta; class Magnoliopsida; order Rosales; family Rosaceae; genus Rosa; species Rosa x damascena. The sequence goes on from LYNE01000898.1 coordinate 70,824, forward strand.
TTCTAGCGATTACAGCAGCTGCGACACCCGAATCTGACTTGTCAGCAGTTCCATATACTGCTATTGACCTCCCAATAAGATCAGAAACTCTCAGCTTCTCTTTGACACCAGAGAAGAAAGCATTGCCATTCTCATCAGTATCCAATGTTCCCAGGTCACCAAGCGGCTGAAAATAATCCAGCATATCACTTGGAGAATGTCAAATTAAAGTCCTCATCAAGAAAAACCAGTAAAGTACATAAAGTTCAATGAGTGAGATGATTAATGATGGAAACAATTTCATAGTAGATTCCTACATTGACAAAATAGGAGGTTTGGTTAACTGTTGAGAACAGAGACTATATTTTGCAGCACGGACTGAAGTGCAGTAGTATAATGTGCATGATGCTTTCATGAATCAAGTATTAACTTGGCTATTACCAAAAGTGAGGGAGGGGATGGGGGTGCGGTGGTGTGCAGAACATAATGCCTAAACTTTACTATTGTGCCTCCCATGAGAATAAAATGAAGTAGACAATTCAACTACATGTTAACAGCCAAATATTCTATCCATTGATATGAGACTTCGAGAAGTCCAGGTATTTAGGGAAAATCTAAACAAACATAAAATTTGAAGAGAAGCTTGATGCTGAAACAAACCTCGTTTACACTTTCTGTAGATGGATTAAATACTTTTCCAGTGCTAGCAGCACCTTTTGTTAAATCACCAAATTCATTAATGGACCAACCATGTTTCCCAGGTGATAACCCACTAAAGCTAGCTTCAATCCTAGCCAACTCCATATTCACCTGAGCAAATCGAACCACACCAAAAACATCTGGACCTTTAAATTCAGCGACAGCAGCGGAAACCAAGAAATCTGTAGACCAAGATTAAATAAGAATTACATTAGCAAGCATTCTCAATAATACCGAGCAAGCATTCTTCTGCAGTTAAAACAGATGTTCAGATCATTTGAATGTTGTTGAAAATTTCCAACATCAGCTCATGTCAATTATTGCTCTTCGGCAAAACAAGAAAAAAGGTTCTAAAATATAGGTATTCATTGTGGCAATTGAGATCATTTGTATTCTACTTATAACCTAAAAGATGGTATTTTTTAACTTATTAACTCACTCAACTACCTAAAAAGTAGTCTTGTTGTTCACTTTTCACATTACTCAAAAGAAAAACTTGCTCAAATGAGAATCCTAATCCTTAACCAGAGTCATGCAAAAAGTACCAATGACAACAAATACTTACCCTAAATGGATGAGTCGATGACAAAGTAAGAAGAAAATGAAAACAACTTTGAACCTAAACTAAATGCAAGAAAAATGACCTAACCTTCTGGGATCCCCTGCCCAATTAATCTCGCTTTTCGACCTGTCTGCTCGAGAGCTTCAGTCATGATCTTCAGAGGGGTTGCACCCAGAATCCTAACAACTTGGGTGTCGAGGTCCGCCTCTACACTTTTAACCCCTAAAGGAAAACCCCATTAAGCATAAGACAGTTGCTACAGATGAGAGGCAAAAGAGCATAAAATTCTAGTTTAATCCAGTAGCTCAAAGTCTCACCATCAACAACTTGTAACTTATTCTTGACAGCCTTAACACAACTCTCACATTTCATGTCTACCATGTACTCTGTCTGTTACCAATCAAAACCGACAGTTTAGAGTTTCAGTAAAATCAGCACAACCCCTTAATTTTCATAACTAAAATCATCAACATAGGTAAATTTTTTCTAATGAAAACTTAAAATCTACTCCATATCATAATCAAAGCTTCTCGATTGAAACATATGCAATTCAATATAGTTAAACCAAAAGAAAGTAAATTCTTGAAGGGTGGAACTTACCAGTAGCTCTGGCAATACAGCATCACTCTGCAGTTGAAAAGCAACAAAATTTCCAGAATCAGTAAAGAAAAGTTACGTACTTTAAGATTTACAACAGAACCCATCAATGAAATTTGAGTCAAATTAACGAATCAGATTAAACCCATCAAAGAATGAATAGAAAACAAAGAAGGGTGTGAGAATTTCAGTGAAACCTGAAAGGAGGGCTTCTGTTCCGATGTGGGCGCGTCCATGTGGAGAGCTGAGGGAGAGCTGGTGAGGCTTGTAGCGAGGAACAGAGGTTTTGGGTTTGGGGGGGAGGAGGAGGAGGAGAAAAAGGAGATGTTTTGGGATTTAGGGAATCGGAAAGATTGAGAGGAAGAAGAAGAAGAAGAAAGGGCAATGGCGGCGGGTAATAGAGAGGCAGCTATGGCAGTAGTGGTGGCCACTGACCTCAGAAATGCCATTTGAGCTTGTTTTGCATTTGGACATTTGGTTTCGGTTGGTATTTCTCTGTTTCTTATTGACCTTCCAGACCCAACTGGAAACTACTTTGGCTGTGTTTTGGTTCACTATTTACCAATTACAATTGGTAACTTTTGCCAACTGATTACCAAGGCAATTTTGGTTAAAGAGCATCAGAACAGAAGAACAAGACTGAGAAACTAGCTAACAGGTCCATGAGAAGGTCCAACACCTAATCTTCTAACATAGCCCCATCAAGAGTTTTAACAAAAGCAGTTAAAGCACTAGGAGCATGGACAGAAGGAGTTCAAATTCAATGACACTACAAGCATATCAATGCTATTCTTCGCCAGACCTAAAAAAATGCTATCCTTTGCGATGCAATCTGCCACCATATTGCATTCTAACACTTTAAATTTAAATTTCAGAGTGAATATCTAAAATTTTTATATTGGCAAAATGAAAGGAAAAGAAAAAGAGCGAATATGTAGAAGTATCACGAGGTTATCTTTTAAATTTTATGTGTTATTTAAAATTCACATGTGTCATGAGTCTAGTATTTTTTTTTTTGAAATGAGGGCTTTATGCGGCTACCCTCCAGCCTTGATTAATGAAACTGCTGAATACAAGGGGGGGGACATTGAGCCTAAACCCCTGATTACAATAAACATCTAGAGCACGTCCTGAAATAATATCAGAAGACTCTACAAAATACTTGTATTCTAATAAGCACCAATTAGCAAAGAGTGCACTATTGACTACTCCATTTGCTTTGACAAAGCAGTGACATAACGGAAAGATAACTCGATTACAACAGAGCATAAATACCAAAATCTCAGCTTTCCTACTATGTTGCCGCAGGAAAAATCCGACGACACTGAGTTTCATTCTGCCACTAGGAGGCTGGGACCATTTCACAATAGATCGTCGCCTCGCTAGGGCTGACAAGGCACTTAGAGTCTAGTATTTATAGACTATGAGAAATACTGAAATTATTGAACGAATTCTGATGTATTCTTTTTTGCTTTTCTACTTTGAAAAATTATTTAAAAAAAATCGTTACATATTTCAATATACCATAAATTGAAACACATTCTAAACATCAAATTTTACCAATGGTGAGATCAAGAAACATGACAATTTGATTAAAATGGGGCTTTACATGGTTTGACACCTTAGGAGGTGCCATGGGGGAATTTGTGGAAGACAATAGCATGGCATGCTAAAAGCATGTTATACCTTGTTAACTTTTTTCTTGAAACTCTCTTGTACCATAAGCTCAACATTCGCAAAGCATGATTTTTAGAATGTTTTCTAATTGATGGAACACCAATACTTCTAATGATTTTTTTTAATGAATTTTATTGTTTAATTTTTAACTTTGAAAAATCGTTTAAAAACTTTGCTTTGAGATTTTTGAGTTTTGTCAATTCGAGAAGTGTTTCAAAATCATCATTTGAGGGTGGAAAAATTTTGGTGAGAAAATATGATTTGGAGAATGGATTTTTTATTTTTTATATTTCCTATTTTTATAACAAATTTATGGTTTAATTCCACGAAGTTATGAATTGTAGTTAATTTATAATTTTATTATTTATGATGTGCATCTAAATTGTTTCCTCAAGTTAATGTAGTATCAAGATTGGTGTAGTGTGCCGGTCGAATGGCCTAGTCTGAAAACCTCAGGTCTAGCATTCGAATCTTAGTTCCATCCTGTGGCCAGCAGATTTGAGGGACCCTTTGGGTTTGTGCGTCTGCAGTGCAGTGGATTAGTTTGGTTTTCGCCGCAATGACGATACATGTGCTGAGATACCACTGCATGAGTGTGTGACTTACTAACCTAACGTCCCAATCAAAAAAGATTGGGATCACAACCAAATTATCAGTTCAAATGCATGGGTATGTGAGTTACTAAGAGCAAGTGCACCGGTTGTGTATTGACCGGGCAAATCATGGCTTTTGTGAGGTGGCAGTCATCAAAGTTGAAATTGTGGCTTCCACTGGTTTGTCCTTGACCAGCCATGATTTATCTTTTCTTGACCCAGGGCAAGAAAAAGGGCAATGGGTTGACAGAATTCTTGCCCAGTCGAAGAAGCTGCCAGCTTGGCCCAAGTGTGAACATGGGTGACGTCAGCCGAAGGAGGGGAGAGGCTGAATGGTGCAGACGCGCGTGAAGGAGCCATTTTTTTGTCTCCTAGCGCAGGAGGGACAGCTGCAGGGACGTGGCAATCATCTATTAGGCTTTTGGAATTTTAAAACCAACGGTCAATTAATCTTGGCCGTTGGTTGCGAAGATCTGATGGTATATAATTAATATCTATGATTATATAGGTAACAGTTAAAAAATGAACAGTGAAAAAAATCAATGAACAGTGTGAAAAGTGAACAGTGTTGACCGGGCAAGAAAAAACGGGCGCAAACCTATGTCCAGTGGCAGTGAATAGTAACTTGACTGGTCGAATTCTTGACTTCTCGACTTTGCCTTTTCTTGACTACGGGTGAACTTGCTCTAACCTAACTTCCTGGTAAAAAAAAGATTGGAATCACGACCAGATTACCAGATCAAATCCAAACTATAAAAGTCTACAGATGCAGTCTTACATATCCTACCTATATTACTTTTGTTTGTTTCATTAATAGTTTAATACATAGAATAAATCAATAATCATTAAAGTAATGATAAACCGCTACAAGTTTCTTGGCACTGGGCACCAGATTTAGCTCTAAAATTCTAACAAGTTGATATTGTATGTCATTATCATAATAGATAAGGTCTTTCGCCGCAGGCCTGCCCGCATTGTTTATAGTCCTGTATGTTAATGTCAAATCTCATTCATCTTATTCTCATTCAGTCATTTGGCAAACCGTTAACCAAGTCACAACAAGCAAATCTTTAATAATTCATAGGGTTAATACTCATACACTCCAAATCCGGGAAAATACTTCTCATACACCCAGTGTATTATTTTTGTTCCCCCTTACACAACCTTTTCTCATTTTCTTTCCTACCTACCCATCTTTTCAAAATCCATACCATTAGTACCCTTTATCCCTTTTTCTAGCAATTTTCTTTGCTGTCATCAGAATCTGCATATGCATTTGTCCCTTTCATACAGTTTTTACTATCTATTTTATTATCATATAAAGGTTTTAGAAACGTGGTGGGCCCATCACAGTTTTTTATTGAATATATATGCAGAGTTAACAGTCATCCTCTAAATTCAAAGGTAAACAGTATGATTTACTATTCATAATTTCGATCATTGACAGACTTGAGTTAGTTGCTATTTGTAAAAATACTGGCAAAAAATTGCAAAAAGAAAGAGAAAAATTGAGAAAACTGAAAGCCTATAGAGATAGTTTTAATAGATCATCTCCCAACTATTGAGATATCATTTATAGACTTCAGACTAGAATCTATAAAATAGAAGAAGAGATTGATAATCTCTTACATGTTCTGGAAGAGGAACAAAAACCTCTTGATTATTTGAGCATTGGTTAGATCCGCACATCACTGGTATCAGAGCTTGTAAAATAGCTCAAAGGAGAACCCCTCATTAATGGGGACAATGTCAGAATTATTATTAGAGAAGATAAATTCTCTATTAAATTCCTCTAATGAGAAATATCAGAGGCTGTTACTAGAAATATCTAGATGTCAAACTCATCTAGAAAAATTACCTGCTATAATCCACCAATTAGAAAGATTGGAAAACAAATTGGATTATATCAAGGAACTTCCAAAAACGGAAGAAGAAAAGCTAACAAGTGTTAGCAGAAAAATCAATGAACAGCAAAAAAGTGCCTGCAGTAAAAAAGAAAGCTAATGGATTCAAACCATTAGAAAGGCCAGACAAGAATCTTGTTCCAAACATGATTTTTCTGGATCCTTCAACTAGTTCTACTAGTATTCGGTATGAAAATCCGAAAGAAACTCGAGATGTCAAAATGATGAGCACCTTCGGGAAAAAGAAAGGAGTACAACTCCTAAATGCTGAAGAATTTGAATACAATGAGATCGAGCATGAGGTAAAAAATGCCTCAATTCCAAAGCTAGATTTCAAACAAATCTACAAAAGGGGAGCATTTGACTTGATGGACAGCCATCACTTCAAATTACTTGAATTCACAACTCCTTCAACAACAGGAGAGACAGATCTCTTGATGATCACTCCAGCTGAAGTTGCCAGAGCACAAGCAAAGAAGTACCATTTATGCATATTGGAGCAGTCCAAGTTGGCATAAAGCTTTTGGCAAGAGAAGGCATCAACTGCTCAGTTCTATGTGTCCTGCAAGACAATAGACTGACAGACTTTCAAGCTAGTTTGCTGGGAACTCTAGAAGCATCTCTGTGCAATCAAGTGGCATATTTCAATTGCTTCCCAAACTTCTAAACCAGCTTGAAGGATGCAGCCCACTGTCTCCGACTGAGAGTCAAGACAGATGGCATATCAATGAAAAATGATATGCAAGAATTGGCGATAGTATACAGAATATACTACAAACTGATGAGCACTACAGTAGAGCCAAAGACACGGATCTCCAACATCCCTGGTCTTACTACTGGATTCCTCACCAGTCAGAAGAACCATTCACAACAGATTCACAAGGTTACTTGGAATGAAGTAACTTTTCCTATTGAATGGAAATTATCTGGTCCGAAGCTACTAGCAGAAAGTGCAAAAGCTAAAATCTATGAAAGTAGAAAGACTGGAGAAATCAGTCTAAATTTTGATAATTACAGAAAAAGTGATGTCGGTCCTGAGAATCTCAGGATAAACAGGAATCTTCTCAGAAGAAGCTACAGCACTAGAGAAGCTAGTGTCAGTGGTACAAAATCCACTATTGAAGATCCAATTACTGAAGAAGAACTGGAAGCTGATCTAAATAGACCTGTCCAGATGTTCAGAGCTGAGAGGCTCTATGAGCTTTATGAAGAAGCTGAGAATTGTGAAAATCCTGATCGATTAGAAAAACTAATTGAGGAAATGAAAGAATTCAAAATCAGAAAGACGAGAAAAGTCTTTCCATATCAAGATATTGAAATGGAAGAAGGAGAAAGCTCTAGAACTTCCATCAGTCGAGAAAAAGGAAAGATCAAACTCTCTATACAGAAGGCCCCTACGGGCAGAAATGGAGAAAGAAATTCTCAAAGATTTGTCCCAGAAGACAAGATACCCAAAGTACCAATTTCCAACTACGGAATTTGGCTAGATCTGGATAAAGCTCTAGACAAGAGAAAAACTCTTGACCAATGGGTAGACAGCCTGATGATAGCCTCTGCTCTTACCCTTGGAAAATTTGAAGCTCCTGATCTTCAGATGTACTTTGAAACTACTCTCACCGGGGTAGCAAAAAAGTATTACTTCTCTTTCAAAGAGACAGCCAGAGGAAAAGAGTGGCTGGAAGAAATCAAGACTTCAAAGTCTCCGTATGATTTTGCAGTACCCCTGTACGATCAGTTCTGTGGAGATCTCTCAAATTTGAGTGAAAAAGCCAAAGAAACGGCAAAATCGAATATCTATGCTCTCAAAATCTGTGACATGAGATATTTCGAAGAATACTTGAATGAATTTCAAGAATATTACTGTACAATTGGTGAACTAGAGAATACTGATCTAGTTAATCTGTTGCACAGAAAACTCCCTGAACCATGGAGAACAGTTGTGAGAGAAAGCATAGCTGAAAAACCAATTGAAAGATTTTCAGTTGGGGGAATCGCCGACAGAATCCTGTAATTACTGAAGGAGCAATGCAAAGCCAATCTTAGAGCTAAGATGGCCAAGAAACAACTCAGAGGAGTTGAAAATTTCTGTTATGGAATATTGGATATGCCCACAAACTGGGGATGTCATGAATCCAAGTTCCACAGAAAAAGAAAAGAAAAATATTACTCTAAAAAATTCAAAAAGAGCAATCAGAAGAAGGATTGGAAATTCAAGAGAAGTTCCAATTACAAGAAACAAAAGGATGAAGATCCTAAAAATTTATTCTTCAAGAAAAAGAAGAATACTTATCAGCATAAACAACCAAGCAAGAAAGCTTGCAGATGTTGGTTATGTAAAGCTGAAGGGCACTATGCCAATGAATGCCCGGAAAAGGGTAAAAGATCTACTAAAGCTCTCTTTGAAGAATATGAGAAAATAGTAGAAGTGGCAAATATGAAAGGCTACGAAATAGCCTATTCTGATGATGAAGAAGACGACAGGTCAATTTACTCTACCTGGTCTGAAGAAGAAACTTCATCTGAGTCTGAGATAGATTCTGAAGTAGAGTACTTCGAATCCAGAAAAATGAATGTTTTGAGAATCAAAAATTGGGAAGAAAGCAAGACAGAAACTTTAATGTCTTCTTATCAGGTGAACCCTGGTACATTCGTTTGTGGCTACTGCTTATGTCACAAAAAGAATGGCCTCCCTATGTTTTGTGCAGAGTCTAAGAAGACTTATCACAAAGAATGCTTCATAGCTGAAGCAAGAAGAAAAACCAAGAATGGCCTTGTCAGCCAATTGGTTGAACAAGAATATGAAGAATATTTCTCTGAACAAAAAGAGAAAGAAGAAGAAAAAGAGGTAGAAACTCAGTTCCAAAAAATTATGGAACCTTCTCCTCCATCTTCCTCGAAAAAGGAAGAAATCATCGATGAAGAAAAAATCAATGAAAAGGAAAATTTTGAACTGGTTGAAACACCAAAAATTGTTCCAGAAGAATGCAAACCATTCATTCCAAAGGAACAAGCTCAGGAAAATGAGCTTCAACAATCGAAAGTCGTCTCTACTAGTAGTTACAGCAACTACATAGAGATTGGACTAAAATTCCCTGATTACAAAAAATATCATCTACATTCTTTTGTAGACAATGGATCAGGTTTTACTGTTGCAAAGAGATTTGCAATTCCAGATGAACTCTGGAAAGAAGATAAGAAAAAATCTGCTACTGGTGTTACATTTGATGGGAGCCATCTCACCATGAAGAAAGTAGCAAAAAATGTTCATATCACCATTGGTGGAGGAACATTTATCATCCAGAATGTTTGGCAATCTGAAGGCCAAGGATCTGATTTCCTGTTGGGAAATGATTTTATTCTCTAGCAGAGATTCATTCAGGATGAAGAAGCGATAGGCTTCAGAAAAGGAGAACGGATGTTCTGGGCAGACCGACTCACACAAGCCAAAAGTGTAGTAGGTCCCGGTTTTACTACGCAGTATCAGAGATCGCAACAGAATAGTGGTGATCTTACCCCCTACAAACCCAAATTTGAACCCATACTCCAAATCAAACAACAAGAAGAATTACTTGTTGAAGAATCTTCTGAAGAAGAAGAAGAAGAAGAGACCAGTGAAGATGAAGAAGCTAGTTTCATCCATGAGCATAACCTCAAGCACTTTCAGAACAAGCTTGAGTCTCAGAAAATTCCCACTCTGGAAAAGATCAAGAAACTACTCGAACAGAATATCGATGTAGATCCTCTGAAGTTTTGGGAAAAAGACCCAGTGGTCTGTGAATTGAGATTACATGACATGAATGCTATTTGTCATGTCAAAGCCATTCCTCAATACAAAGAGGAAGATCAAAAGGAATTCAGAAGTGATATTGAAGATCTCCTGAACAAGAGATTAATTCAACCTTCCACTAGCCCTCATCATGCTCCAGCATTCTACGTGAGAAATCATGCAGAAAATCTATGAGGAAAAGCTAGAATGGTTATTGACTACAGAGATGTCAATAAGAAGACTGTCAAAGACGGTTATCAAATTGCTCAAGTAAAAGTATTGATCAACCAGCTCAGAAGAGCTAAAGTCTTTTCGAAATTCGATGCAAAGTCGGGTTTCTGGCAGGTCAAGATGCATCTGAGAGCATTCCTCCCACTGCATTTGGAACACCACAAGGCCATTACGAATGGTTGGTAATGCCTTTTGGTCTAAAGCAAGCTCCCTCAATCTTCCAAAGAAAGATGGACAACATCTTCAAGCATCTAGCGGAGTTCTGTGTCGTCTACATAGATGACATCCTGATCTTCTCCAAAACCAGAGAAGAACACATGGAAACACCTCCATGAGGTAGTAAAGCTGATAGTTTAGCATGGAATTATCCTAGGCGAAAAGAAAATCTTCTTTATCCTCGATGAGGTTGATTTCCTAGGCATAAACATCAAGAATAGAGTCATAAAACTCCAACCTCATATCCTTGAAAAGATCTGGAAATTCCCAGATAAAATTCCTGATGCTAAGAGTTTAGAGAGATTCCTTGGTGTCATAAATTATGGGAGAGATTTCATTCCCAAAATCTCAGGGTTAACAGCAATGTTATCTCCTAAGACAAGTTCCAAAAGAAAATGGAACTTCACAGAAGATGATGAAAAAATTGTGAAGCAGATAAAAAATCTCTGCAAAAATCTCCCTCTTGTTCAACAACCAGAAGAGAATGATGAAATTATCCTCCAAACAGATGCGAGTGATAATTACTGGTCTGGTGTAGTCCTGGCAAAAACACCTGGAACTAACATCGAAAAGATTTGCAAATTTTGTAGTGACAAGTTCAGCCCTGCAGAACTGAATTATCCCACAGGGGAAAAAGAAATTTTGGCTGTCAAGAAAACGATTTTAAATTCTCTAGCTTTTCTTGGAAAACCCTTTACTGTACGCACCGATTGTGCTAGAGTAAAGAATTTCAAAAATTTTAAACTTGATAAAGCTGCTGATAGAGGAAGATTAGCAAACTGGCAATTATTTCTTAACCAATATGATTATACTGTTGAATTAATTGCAGGAAACAAGAATTATCTTCCAGACGCATTGACCAGAGAAATGGCAATGTTCAGCCAAAGAGATGACGACGAAGGACGTAATCCCAGAAGCAGAAGAACTGGAAAAGAACAGGAACTTGAAGAGGATCCCAAAGAAACCAAAGAAAAAAATCCTTAAAAGGTTTCTGCTAAGTCCAAAAGGCTTGGCCTCAACTGATCAATCCCAGGGTAAAGGATTGGCTAGCCCGTCTCAAACGGCAGACGGTAAAGGCTCATCAAGATCGTTGATGGCTGCTGCTTTGCCAAAAAGCAGACCAACTCCAACTGGAGTTATAAATGTTTTTAATTATGAATTAAGAACTTTTGATACTCCTGTGTTCAGAACTGGCAGGAGACTAGCTTATCACCAGAAGGCAATCCTGGATAATCTCTTATTCGCCTTTCAAGAAAGAAGCAGTGGTCTGATGTTCCCAGCTCTCTTTGCACTAGCTGAAGAACTCTACGAAAATGGCAGGCCACAGTTTGAAGAAAATCATACACAGCAGAGTGCTGTAAGAAAAGAAAAAATTCACTTCCTTGAAAATCCAGAAAGTGCTAGGGTCCCTATCATGGCACTCAATGAATCAGACTGGCATGAATTCCATAGTCTGATAGGAAGGCATAATCCGGAAGACCTAGTTCCCCCAACTCTCTTTATTGTTTCAGGACCTTATGTTGGGAGATACTTAGTCAATGTTCAGAGTGAACATCCTCAGGAACACAAGCTCTGGCTTGTTGAAAATGGTTTTGTCCATAATCTATGGACCAAAACAAATGATGATCTAAAAGGTTTGCCGCCTCTCATTGTCAACACAGTCAAAAACATTAGGAAAAATGACTGCATGCTTCGTCTGAAGTTCAAATCCACTCCTCCAGAATGGAGCCAGAAGGCAAACGGTGAGGTTGAGTATATTTCTCCATATCATTATGTGAGAATTATTCAGAGAAAATATCTGCAACCTGCCTGTGTTGGGTACAATGGCCAACCAAATTCAAGCATCCCATGGATGAAGGCCATGACCCTGAAATACATCAAGAAGATCATCTCTGAAGATATTAGCAATACCTTCCTGGTAGCAGGAGAGAAAATTATTATCACTGCTTACGATCATCCTGACGTAGTCAGCAGTGACCTATTCCTATCTTTCACCAGAAAAGAGATAGACTCGACACTGGCATGCATGCACTGGGTAGAAAAGCTTGAAGCTGACAACCACTACAAGATGTATGTTGATACAGACGTCGAAGATAATGCTACCACTGTTAGAATGGCCCAGGCAGATAACAAATCCTTTGTCTTTGGCCACAATTCAGAAACAGACGAGAATATGTAGCAGCACGGGTGAAACCACGGGTGAAAGAAAAAGCACCAAGACAAAAGGCAACTGTTCTCTTTTTCAAAAAGTCACTTTTGCTTTCAAAAAGAAGAAAGTGAAAAACATTTCACCCAACCACTTTTGATTTTCCCTGTCCGACCTCCACCAGTAGGAGCACTCAGAAAAGCAGAGTTCACGGAGTTGTTCTGTACATTTTTATGTTTTGAATTCTAGTTTGAGGTCCGCTCCCTATACAAGGAGCTTCAGCTTCTCTTAAAAGGCATCAGAAAAGAGAAGAATCTCATATCAGTTGAAAATTAGAAAATTGAGTAGAAGAGTCTTCTCCCAAATAGAATAGCAGTGTGCTTCCATTCCTGTCTAGAGTGTGAAGTAGTGAGCTTCCATTACAAGTAAGTATCTGATCTCATTCTTATGGATAGCTAAACAGCTTTTGCTGTTTACTTGAGAATGAGGCTCTGAATGTTTAAAGTCTGTATGTATATTTGAATAAATAAATTCATATGGATATTCACCCACTTCTTTAACTTTATAATCAGCATCATATTTCTACAAGTATAAATGTCATTATCATTTCTTAATCATCTTTGTCATTCATGTTTCCTTATGCTTGCATCCTATAGAAACCTAAAGTCCTAATAGTATTTTTTCATCTGGAAAAGTTCAATCTTAGAACAAAAAATAAGACCAAGCAGCAGTGATTCCGCCTGTTAAAGTAACCGTTAGGCAGGAGGCCGTTAGGTGAAAAACTTGGGAATGTTGAAGGCTAGTCTTGTTTGAGTTTTTGTCATCTAAGGGAGAGTTTTTTTTTTTTGTGAACAATATTATTAAAACCAAGGGTCAACATAGGATACAAAAGGCATTTTTCCAGGAAAACCATCTCTTTTAGTCTTTGCTTACCAGCAATAGTGTGATACAAGAGTTTTGGGCAGTTGGGAAAAATACAAGCGCTTTTCAGGTATACGGGAAAAGACTCTAATTCATAAACCTTGATCTTCTGCACTGAGATTGCTATATATGTAAGTACTTGAAATGGTAGACCAACACAAATCGACCTCACTTCAAGTTCTTCTCTTACTCGAAACTAAATATGGAGAACAAAAGGAGTGTAGCAATTCGGTTTACTTATCTTCTTGGCCTCATTTTCATGTTTTAGTTATCTCTAGCAGTACTTACGGATGATAATGAGACTGTACCAGAGGGAGGAAGTAGCATGCGAACTTATATCGTTTGGGTACGAAAGCCCGCAGACGAATTTTCTGCACTACATTCTCAAGATTTGGAGAGTTGGTATCAGACATTTCTGCCGGAAAGTACTATTGCAAGCTCAAACAAGCCCAGCTATCGGCGAATGGTTCACTCATACCGCAATGTGGCAACTGGCTTTGCAGCGAAACTGACACCCGAGGAAGTGAAAGCAATGGAAAAGAAAGATGGGTTCGTGCATGCTCATCCAGATAGGCTTCTGCCTTTGCAAACTACTCATAGTCCCAACTTCTTGGGGCTGCAACAAGGGTTCAGACTTTGAAAAGGGACTAATTGCGGGGAAGGTGTGATCATTGGAGTTTTGGATACTGGAATATCTCCAGATCATCCCTCATTTAGTGATGATGGAGTGCCACCTAGCTCCCCCGGCGAAATGGAAAGGCAAGTGCAAGTTCAATGGGACAGTGTGTAACAACAAGCTTATTGGTGCAAGAAATTTCCAAGGTGGGAAAGAAACAAAAGGAGTCTCTCCATTTGATGAAGAAGGCCATGGCACTCACACCTCCAGCACAGCTGCCGGAAACTTTGTGAAAGGTGCTAGCACAGCACAGCTGCCGGAGTCTCTCCATTGGAATGGCAAATGGCACAGCCTCTGGCATTGCACCTTATGCTTACTTAGCCATCTACAAGGTCTGCATCGAGGCAGGTTGTGCCGAAAGTGACATGCTAGCAGCTCTTGACACTGCTGTTGAGGACTGTGTGGATGTGCTCTCACTGTCCATTAGTGATTCCTCAATTCCTTTCCATCAAGATGGGATTGCTATCGGCGCGTTTGGAGCAATTCAAAAGGGAATTTTTGTCAGCTGTTCAGCTGGAAACTCTGGCCCTTTCTTTAGTTCCATGTCGAATGAGGCCCCTTGGATTCTCACCGTTAGAACAAGCACCATTGATAGAAAAATAAGCTCATCAGCATAGCTTGCTATGCTCGGTCCAGGTGACAGAAAAATTCCGGGGCTGGCTATGCTCGATCCTAAAATTTTTAGCACTTCACCATTGCTACCTCTTGTTTATCCAGGTGCAAATCCCAATAACCAAACTGAGTTCTGTCCCTCGGGATCTCTTGTAAATGTTGAAGGGTAAGTAGTGGTGTGTGAGAGAGGTGGAGGAGTGGGAAGAATTGCCGAAGGAGAAGAAGTGAAGAGAGCAGGAGGTGCTGCCATGATTCTAGTGAACCAAATCACGGATGACTATAGCACCTTAGCTGATGCTCATGTACTTCCAGCAACAAATGTTGGTTTTCAAGCAGGTTTGAGTATCAAAACCTATATTAACTCAACAACAACACCTATAGCCAAAGTCTATTCCCCACGCACTAAAATAGGAGATGCACCTTGCTCCGATGGTTGCTTCTTTCTCTGTTTCTCATCCAGAGGACCGAGCATAGCCAGCCCCGGAATTTTGAAACCTGACACCATTGGTCCTGGTGTTAACATCCTCGTTGCATGGCCTGTTTCGGTGGATAATGTCACAACATTTAACATGATTTTCAGGTAATAATCCTTAACACAATAATCTGAAGTTGACAGATTCAGGTTTATCATATTTTTTTTACACATCCATAAATGACACAACCAGCTATTAATTAATATGAATAATAAACAGGTCATGTTTAACTTGTATCAAACCAAAGCACATGATTGACAATTAGCATGATTTGAATTCAGGTACCTCAATGTCATGCCCGCACCTAAGCGGCATTGCAGCCTTGATCAAAAGTTCACACCCAGACTGGTCACCTGCTGCCATCAAATCCGCCATTATGACAACTGCTGATCTGCTAAACCTCAAAGGCACACCCAGTGGCTGAACCACTATTCGGTTCGCAGGGGTCCCGAACCCCCCCCCCCCCCCAAAGAAATTAAACTGATGAGCTAATTAATGAAGGGTTTATATACAATCATGCATGTATAACTCTCACACTTTTAGCCAAATGGACCCCCCCCCTTCTAGCCTTCTCACGTAGATTATAGTCTGCACCATGCGGACAACTAATCCAAGATGATGAGAGAGAGATGTTAACTAAACCTTGTAATTATGTATTGATGTATTTGTCAAAAAATACTTTTCATTAAGTATTTATTAAAATTTAAAAGGACTTGTTTAGCGAGATTAAATCACATATAAGGAAAAATAGATAGAAAATGTATAAGAATGGACTTGCATTAAGTGTTAAGATGACATTAATTTTTTCTACATTACATATATATGATTTATTGTCTTAACGAGACAATACTGTCGAGTACTTAACTTTGATTAGCATGTTGCACCAATTTTTTTGTTTGGTAATAAGTCTACATTATTCTCGACCCCCCCAAGCTACAAATTCTGGTGCCGCACACCAATTGTTGATAGATCAACTTCCCCAGCAGACATCTATAGCGCGGGCTCAGGCCATGTCAACCCTTCAAAAGCCAATGACCTGGCGCTCATCTATGACACAAAACCAGAAGATTACATTCCTTACTTGTGTGGTCTGAACTACACAGACAATCAAATAGAGATAATCACCTGGCCAACAAAGAGTAAACTGCTCTGAAGTAGGAATCACAGCTGAAGAGAAGCTAAACTATCCTTCATTTTCTATCACAATAGGGTCCTATCAAACTCAGAATTACACCAAAACCGTGACAAATGTTGGCCCGGCTAATTTAACCTACAAATTGGAGATTTTGGAACCCCAGAAATGGGGTGTGAGTGTGAACATGAGTGTGACTCCTTCAGTGCTTACATTCACACAGGTCAACCAGACCATTACATACAATGTGGAGTTTTCCACACAACTGGCTGGGCAAGATGGTTCATTTTCACAGGGATACATGGGTTTCTGAAAAGTATTTTGTATACAGCCCCGTAGCTGTGATCTTTCAGTCTTTGAGTTAACATTGGCTAGAGAAAAGGCATAGAAACTCCATTTGTATCCAGGGGCCCCTGTTTCTTAAATGTTTTATGAACTTTCATCATAAGGAAGTTTCTAGATGCACCCTAAAATACAATCTATGCATACTCCTCCGTGAAAAATTTACTTCCACTTATATACAAACAACATTTACAAGCAATCTATTCATCCAAGCAAATGTTGGAATTAATGCTTTCCTGCTTCAACTAGGAAAAACCAATTCAGCCACTTGCTGCAACTATTCCAGCTGCTACTTGCAGCTACTGTTTTCTCCACTCATTTAACTAGATATTTTGCCATGTATAGTACAATTAATCTACTTAATTGCCTCTTGTATTCCCGCCACAAGTTTGGTTGTCTAGGTTAATCTGTGTACCCTATATAAGGGTTAAGTTTGTTGTTGAAATCCAAGGATTCTAGATCTGAAATCCTTGCTGGTTTCTCATATGTTCTTACTGCTTCAATTGCATGCTACTGCAATTTAATCAAAGCATCCATGTTGTCTTTGTTGATTATAGTTTGTTAATTACAAATTAGAAACTTAAATCCTAACAGCAAATGCTACGGGCACAAAATCCAAGCAAATGATCCAAGTCCTAAATCCTCATAAAAATGGCACAGTATACACACACACACTAAGGAGATTGTCACTTGTTCTCATTATATAGTACCTTCTGTACACACAGATGATGAAGCTACTGAAAATGTTCAACTCCTAAAACTCACCATGTAAAGTATATGAGTACACTTCAACATTACCTTATTACAATAGAAAAAAAAATTCACTATCAGAAACTAAACAATTCCTGTCGTTAAAAGTGTGCACTTTATTCAGCATAAAAATGTGCAAACTTACTAAAAGTGAGAGCCATGCAAATCAATTACAAAATAATAATAATAAAAAAAACCAAATGGTGCTTGCACATTGTATCAATTATTAAAGTTCAATTAACATTGTCAAAGAACAGAATATGTTAATCACTCAAGTGACTTGGGCTAATTTGGAGTGACCAAACCCAGTAGATTAATTCACTAGTGAAGTTGTTTCCTTAAGGCAACGAGATGCACTAGGAGATCAAGGCAGAGAAGTTTGATGAATATTCAAGTATTCAACACTATCAGTTGTACCAGCAGCAGATATAGCAGATTTGAGACAGAGTCAAGATTTAAGATCGAATTTTTAACTATTGCTCAATGACAAACCAGTCAGAAACAGACTAACAGAACGGCCTAAAAAATAAAGGGAATTTGATTCTACACCCAAATTCACACACCCCTTTTAGAATAAATCCATCCATAAGAGTGTTTTCATATACACCCAAATCAATTAATTAGGTTTATTCAAAATAAAAAAACCTATTAAATATGATAAATATTAAAAACCAATGTTGTTAAGAATTACTAAAGTTGTCACTATCAAATTCCCCATTCACCTATTTTAATGTCTTACTGCCGATGGAAGTCATGAAACGGCTGCCCATAGACGTTGCCCGGAATTACTCCACCCTTGATTCCAACAATTGAAAACTCTCCTCTGGGTTGGAGGTTATGTAATCTCCACATTCAAAAGCCTAATCTCTACATTCAAAGCCGATATCAATATCTCCACAATCATGCGATTATGTTTTTGATTTCAAATTGTGATTGTGATATAAATGGATCACACAATCAGAGATTGGTGGGTTGCCTTTGTTCAACTGCATATCCCTTTAATCCGATTGGCACGGTTGATGAGCATTGTGTTTGCTACCTATTCAACAGGTGTGTGTCTTCCTGACGAAGAGGTATTTGTTTTGTGGTTTTTCAGGGTTTATGCTATTGAATAGGTATAATAGACTCTATAAGCTCTTGATTGCATGTTTCTTTTTCCTCTTATTGTTTCTCAATAGATTCTACAAGTTCTTGATGGCTAAAGAATACTCCCACCTAGAGTTTAGGTGCTATCTAATAATAAGAATATCTCCACAAAAGGAAGTTTAATCAAGTTGAGAAATCTACGAAATCTAATAGGAATATCTACATAAACAAATCTACTAAAAAATAGCAAATATATAGATCAAATCTGAAAGGAAGAGATATACAATAATTAAGGCAAATTAATCTTTTTAAATAAGGAATATATACACAAACATATCTCCTAAAATATGGCATCAGTTATATACTATAATTAAGGCGATTAATCACGTTGAGATATCTAATAATAGGAATATCAACACAAACATATCTACTAAAAAATGGCAAATATATAGATCAAATCAAAAAGGAAGAGATATACAATAATTAAGGCAAATTAATCATTTTTAAATAAGGAAAAATAAATTGATTGTATTAAATTCTAATTTGTGTTTATAACTGATGCCACATTTAAATTCAAAAAAAAAAAAAGCTATATTTGAGGAATATTTTCCTTATCCAATCAGAAGGGAATAGTCAAACTAAAAAAAGGTGAAAAAACTTAATTATAGACTTAAAACCTATAAGGAATGTTTAATTATGTGAATGAGTGTAGATTAAAAGAAAATATAGGAATGGATTTTTCTTAATATGAGCTTCATTTTTTGAGTTTTTTTTTCTAATTTTCTCCAAAAATAAAGACTAACATATTTTGACATGGGGTTTATCGCCACTTTGTTTTCACTTCCCGAATTAGCAGGCCTTCCTATTAAAACCTCCCACACTTTTGTTTCCATTCTCACTTAGCAACCTGTTAACCATGTCGCAACAAAACCCAATTTTCAGGACATCAAGTCATCACGTCTGCAAAACAAATGCCGGCGGATGCGTGCTTTCAGAGACTTAAAGTTCACCATAATCTTTTAATATCTATATATAGGAGCTTGAAATGGTAAACTAAAACCAAGCACTTGCACTATCCACTTCTTCTTTGTCACAAGATGGAGAACAAAATGTGTGTAGTGATGCAGATCATATACCTTCTTGGCTTTAGTTTCATGTTTTACTTGTCACTAGCAGTTGCTGATGAAAATGCGGCAGCATTGGAGCCGCTAGCCAAGACAAAGAGCATGCAAACTTATATAGTTTGGGTGGAAAAGCCAGTCAGAGATTTGATTGCACAATCTGAACATGAAGATTTAGGGAGTTGGTACCATACATTTTTGTCCCAAACTATTGCAAACTCAAACCAGCTCGAGAAGCCACGAATGGTTTATGCATACCACAATGTGGCAATTGGCTTCGCTGCAAAGCTGACAGCGGAGGAAGTTGAAGAGATGGAAAAGAAAGATGGGTTTATCTCCGCTCATCCAAAACGAAATATGCAATTGCACACAACTCATAGTCCTAACTTCTTGGGGCTGCAGCAAGGAATGGGACTTGGTAAAAGGCCTAACTATGGTGAAGGTGTGATTATTGGAATTTTGGATAGTGGGATATTCCCAGACCATCCTTCATTTAGTGATGAAGGAGTACCACCTTTTCCAGCTAAATGGAAAGGCAAGTGTGATTTCAGTTGGACAGTCTGCAATAACAAGCTTATCGGTGCCAGAAGTTTTACTGGTGGAAAAACTACTGAAGGCCCTCCAGTTGACGATGAAGGCCATGGAACTCACACGTCAAGCACAGCTGGAGGAAATTTTGTGAAAGGCGCCAGCGTGTTTGGAATGGCCAACGGCACAGCAACTGGCATGGCACCTCATGCTCACTTGGCAATTTACAAAGTATGCTTAGACGAGGGTTGTTCTGAATCAGACATTATAGCTGTTATGGACACTGCTGTTGATGATGGCGTTGATGTGCTATCCCTTTCACTCGGTGGTGGCTCAGCTTATTTTTATGCTGATGGAATTGCAGTCGGCGCATTTGGAGCAATTCAGAAGGGAATCTTTGTCAGCTGTTTAGCTGGAAATGCTAGCCCTCACTATAAGACTTTATCCAATGAAGCTCCATGGATTCTAACGGTTGGAGCAAGCACCATTGACAGAAACATAAGAGCAACAACAAAGCTTGGAAACGGGCAAGAATATGACGGGGAATCACTATTCCAGCCTACATATTTTGGTTCAAAAATGTTGCCTCTTGTTTATGCAGGTGCACATAGCAATGATTCATCAGCTTTGTGTGACGAAATATCTCTTGAAAATGTTGAAGGGAAAGTAGTGGTCTGTATGGTAGGTGGAGGAATTAGAAGAATTGCACAAGGGGTAGAAGTGAAAAGAGTTGGTGGTGTTGCCATGATTCTTGTCAACCAAGACTTTGCTGGCTATACCACCATAGCAGACGCTCACGTGCTTCTGGCAACACATGTGAGTTACGCTGCAGGGGTGAGTATCAAAAGCTATATAAACTCAATCTCAACTCCTACAGCTACAATCTTATTCAAAGGCACTGTCATTGGTGATCAGCTTGCTCCCAAGGTTGCTTTCTTTTCATCAAGAGGACCAAACCTGGCAAGCCTAGCAATTTTGAAACCTGACATTATAGGTCCCGGTGTGAGCATCCTAGCAGCGTGGCCTTTTTCGGTGGGTAATGCCACAGAATCTAAGGCCACATTTGACATTATTTCAGGTACTTCAATGTCATGCCCTCACCTAAGTGGCATTGCAGCCTTGCTCAAGAGCTCACACCCTGACTGGTCACCAGCTGCCATTAAGTCTGCAATGATGTCACCAGCTGCCATTAAGTCTGCAATGATGACAACTGCTGATGTACTAAACCTCGCTGGCTCGGTCATTCTTGATCAAGCACTTCTTGCAGCAGACCTATTTGCCATCGGCGCAGGCCATATTAACCCTTCAAGAGCAAATGACCCTGGGCTCATCTACGACATACAACCAGAGGATTACATTCCTTACTTGTGTGGTTTGAATTACACAAGTGAACATATAGCGGCAATTACTCAACAAAAAGTGAAGTGCTCTAAAGTAGGAGTCATACTAGAAGCACAGCTAAGCTATCCCACATTTTGTATCTATATAGAGTCTGGTGGTGAGCCTCAGAATTACACAAGAACCTTGACCAATGTTGGCCCAGCTAATTCAACTTACAAATTGGCTCCCCTGAGACTGCATAAAATGGACATCACTGTGGTACCAAAGGAGCTTACATTTACAGAGATCAACCAGAAATTGACATACCGTGTGGTGTTTGCCGCACAAGACGGAGCTGGGAAAGATGGTATACCATTTTCTCAGGGGTATTTAAGTTGGGTGTCTCATCAGCATTCTGTTAACAGCCAAATATCTGTGGTCTTTGACTATGAGTAAAACTTTGACATTGTTTGGCTTCTGAAGCACAAAGGTGAAGCGGCTCAGCTGAAAAGCTAACATTGCATTTTATTCCATGTCAAGCAACTGAATCACCACAATTGGTTTCAATTTGGAATAAAATACAATAAAAGGTATTAGTATTATCTTTACTAAGGTCTGCTCACCTAAGAGACAGTTTTTAAGAGAGTGTGAGGGACAAGTGAATCTGACGGTTGAAAATAAATGCACAGTTTTAAGTCATTATAATTTCTGCGTTTATATTTAATACATGTGGTTAAGATTCACTTGTTCCTCACAGTCCCTTAAAACTGTCCCTTAGGTGAGCAAATCTGTATCTTTACTTGTTAAAGTGCAATTTAAGACTAAAACAAGACAAATTCACCATCGTTGCCTTACCAACTGATTTACACGCAATTTACGTTTGTTTCTAGCCCTAATTATCTTGAAATTAACGAATACTCAAGCATTATTTTGTAGTATTACTTTGTTTTCTTCATTTGTAGGAAATTATAGTCAAGAGAGGAAAAAGACGAAAGAAGTAGCGAATTTGAGCAAAACGTCAACTTCCGACTAAAGGACAAAAAGTCAACTGGTTGACCATCGGGTCAACCAAGTCAACTTGGCCCGATAGCATGAAGTCCAA